>JAVFBZ010104154.1:7440-25167 GCA_032466195.1 Katharina tunicata | reverse complement strand
CATTGATAATATGACTCTCATTGATAATATGACTCTCATTGATAATATGACTATCATTGATAATATGACTCTCATTGATAATATGACTCTCATTGGTAATATGACTTCCATTGATAATATGACTCTCATTGATAACATGACTCTTATTGATAATATGACTCTCATTGATAATATGACTCTCATTGATAATATGACTCTCATTGGTAATATGACACTCATTGATAATATGACTCCCATTGACAATATGACTCTCATTGATAATATGACTCTTATGGATAATATGACTCTCATTGATAATATGACTCCCATTGATAATATGACTCTCATTGATAATATTACTCTCATTGATAACATGACTCTCATTGATAATATGACTCTCATTGACAATATGACTCTCATTGATAATATGACTCCCATTGATAATATGACTCTCATTGGTTATATGACTCTCATTGATAACATGACTCTCATTGATAATATGACTCTCATTGATAATATTACTCCCATTGATAATATGACTCCCATTGATAATATGACTCTCATGGAAAATTTGACTCTCATGGGTTATATGACTCTTTTTTTCTAATTCTTGTACGAGTCACAATTAAACCAAGTCTGAATATTAAATGTCCCAAAACAACATCAATACTAATATATGTATTTTTATAAATGTAGAGAAAGAAACTTTGCTTGCCTTCACCGGAATTACGCTCCTACGCAGCGGCTATTAATACATAACATCTACAACATGCTAGTTTAGCTATAAGAACTGGGCTGTAGTTAATGTATGTATCAATAGCCATTGTGTAGAAGCGTACAACGGGAATCGAACCTGGGACTCACGGATATATATTTATGTTTCAGCCAGCAAATTATTCCATTTCGTTAAATAAATACAAAAAGGTCAACTATGGACAAAATATTTTCGGGAAAGGTGTATGTAACTCAAGTGACTATTATAATCATACATAGCGTTTAGGAATTTATTATACGTGTCTATTTTAAATTTTGAACTTTTACCGAAATGTCAGTTTAGTGTGTTTCATTAATCAGTATAAAGTAAAAACAAACTTTACAGTGTGTTTTAAATGACTGGGTTGAAACTCACCCTCAGTCAACTTAACTAGGCTAAGCCTTGTTCTCAGATGAAGGATTAATGAACAACGAATATATCTGGTTGCCATAGAAACGACCTACATAAAAACGAATCGCTGCTGAACTGTTGCTGACAAAATGTCATTTTTTGTGAACATATTTTTAGCTGGCATCACACAGATGTGGAGTCATACCAGCACTAGGGTTGAACAGTGAATGATGTCAATTTTAATCCACCTGTAGTGTCTGTTGATACCGTTTAATTAACTATTTTCTTTAACGAGACATGCGCAGAGCCCCTTCTGTGTAAATGTTCAAGTTAAAAGTCTGGCGGTATTTATTAACAAAACATCTGCTTTTTCTAACGATAAGAACCGATGCGGTAATCATATATAAGTTTAAAGGATCGATTTTGGACGTTACAGATGTTCTTTGTTATTTCCGAGTAGCCTACAGTGTCTCCGTTAGTATACGTTTTTATGTAAATCATACTCACGCTTTTGTTGAACATGAACAATTAATTTTCTAAACGTATCCAACAAGAAGCAACTGTCAGTAACTTTTTGGGGTTCTTGTGTCGAAAAGCCAATTTTCCAGTGTATTGATCACTGTGAAGCCATATCCATTCAGAATGCACAAATTGTCAATTGTGACTGAAGCGACATTATTTTGTAGCAGCAGACAATAAATACGGTAATCAGAAACGATAAGCCATATGTTCCAAATGCTGTTGATGCGACTTCATTTATGCTCAAACAGCTCATTAAGATTGATTTATTTGATTGGTGTAGACCTACTCAATTAAGTGTATTTTACTTATATGATATCTTTGCGTTGCCGGTGAATGGAATGTGGAAAACCGGGAAGAAACGTAGTTAAAACAATAACGCGATCTCCGCAGCCGCTTGGAAACTTTCCTTATATAACTACGGTCGACAGGTAGATTAGAACCGTTATCAGGTACGGTGGAGATGACTCGACTGTCCAACGTACAGCTCCCTAATCTATGATGCGGCCCAACTTGGAATACACCGTCGCCATATAAGTGAAATACGCTAGAGCGGTTTAAAAGGATGGCCAAAAGAATTATATACAGTCTTAATTGATTAATAACAGAAAAAGTTCCCAGTGTTGTATTCTTGTAGTCATATATATCGGATTAAGTAAATAATTTTGCGGCCAATCCAACGAAACCAAACCGAAATTTATGGTTCAAACTATAAACTTGCTTCTGTATTGCAAGAATTTAGTCTCGTCGCTAAAAGAAGAGCACCTTGTCACTCAGTCGTTAGTTTAGAGATTTGATGGCGGTATTACTAACAGGTGTGTGCAGTTATGACAGTCAGTTTGCGCATCTTATTATTTAATTGTTGAGTTTGGAACTTTTTGATTTATTTGAATGGTAAACCAACAAATGATTACCTTTGTATGATGCATGGTTATTGCCGTTTCTATAACATTAACTGAAGTCCTTTTCTTTTCCACGACAGAATGACGTCACACAAGGTTAAACGTGTGGATGACAGGGAGACGTGGGGCAGAACCACTGACTTTCTCTTCAGTACTATAGCCGGGGCGGTGGGATTCGGTAATGTCTGGCGCTTCCCCTATATCTGCTACAAAAATGGCGGAGGTGAGTAAAACCACTGTACCGATTCTTCCAAGTTTTCCAAGATATCTGTAGCTCAGTCAGTTAGAGCGTTGGCCCTGCTAGTCAGAGACCCGAGTTCGAATCCCGGTGGAAGCAAGCAAAATTCTCTATATTTATAGAAAAAAATATGTATATTTTTTTTTTGACCAGGTGTATTTCTCATTCCTTACCTGGTGGCCGTTGTGGTCTGTGGAATACCATTGACGTACCTGGAACAATCTCTTGGACAATTCATGTCACAAGGAATGATATCCTCCATGAAGATATGTCCGCTCTTCCAAGGTATTTCAAACTAATTATTTCTTCAGCGGAAATCAATTATATGGTTTTGGCTGATCCGCGTTACGTAATGCATCAACAAAGCCACTCTTAACTACTCCAATGCCCTGGTGCTTTCTGAGCTATGGGCGCCAGGAATCTGATGTATCGTGGCGTCGGTTATGTTGCCAGCGTCGTTTAAAGTGGTTGCTTCCACTGAATGTACTGACACGCCATCATTTGAGTGAAATAACTTTAAGTACGGCGTAAAAATAAAAATAAACAAACAAGCAAGAAAACTTCTCTTAAACTCTTATGGATCGTCTCAACATTTCTTCAAAGTTTTATGCGTCATCATCAAAGTATGCCTTCATTTAGTTTGTATAGAAAAGCTAAGATAATCATACTGTTATATTAATCATGACTGGATTTCTAACTTCTTATTCTCGACTATGTTCTAATATCTCTCGCAATCCTGTATCTAGTTCTATTTAGATCCTCCTACTCAAAAAAAATCCCAAAAAGCTTCGAGAAGCAAATGGTGACTTTGAATTCTAGCGAGAATTGAAAGACAATATCTTGTTATCAATGACCTTTAAAGTCAAAGACTACCCAAAGATAATGTACAGTTAAATATAAAAATCTTTAAAGGTCATTGATAACAAGATATTGTCTTTCAATTCTTGGTAGAATTCAAAGTCACCATTTGCTTCTCGAAGATTTTTTTGATTTTTTTTATGAAGATTTAACACTACTCTGTTGTTTAGTGTACAAAGTGTATGTATATGCGCCTTTAGGTTATCCAGAACAACTCGAGTTTCAGGTCTATCGAGAAACTTGTCTCTGAGAATTGAACTAGAACATGAGATAATTTATCGACTTTAATTAGTCGATATCCCTGTGCCAGTGTGATTACTCTTGACAGAATATATGTACATATTATGAAATACTAAGCTTGATTTTCACAGGTTAACCTCCCGAGAATTAAATTCCCTGTTGATTGGTTTGAGGGTCGCAGATAATTAGAGCCGGGTTTTTATTCTAGTAGAATTCATTGTACTTTACATCTGATGAAAAACATGACCACTCTTCTGGTTTTCTCTTTTGGGAAATGTCAAAAGTTAGAAAACCTTTAAGGTGACAGTAACACAACCGAAACAATGTGAAGTCACTTGTGTAAGCTCTGCTGGAAAGAGAATGTCCCTACAGTGCTAAGTATGACAGCATAAATGTAAGCTTTGAACATTCTGCTCTTAGCCAGAGTGCGGAAAACCCAAAGAAGGCTATACAGAAAAAGGTTATTGTATTCTGGTATTCCTATATGAGAAAAAGCAAACAAATTGGAACCAAGCCAAATGTTTTTCGTGGAAGAACCGGAATTTATATATTCAATAAAAGCCTAGTCTGTACATCTATGGTCAAGAAATGAAAACTCAATATTAATTACTCTGCTATTGACGTGCTTAAGAACGTCTTTATAGTATATAACTCGATAATGAAAAAAATGCAATCGGTTACTTTTATTTATTTAATGTGTAATTAATTGTAATTATTGTAAAGCGTTTCTAGAGCAGAATCGGCCAGTTTTGCTTTTACAATATTTTCCGCCCCCGAACAGTATAAATGTTTCCAGATTATATTCATACTGTCATACTTAGCACTGGATGGAAATTATCTTTCCAACAGCTATAACATTTACTTGACATTATTTTTCATGTTAGAGTCGCCGTCTTTTGTTGAAATACACCGCCGTCATTTAAGTGAAATACCCTTGAGCACGGCGTTAAACACCAATCAATCAATTAACAATATTTTCCTTATAATATTGATTGTTCTGTGTTAATTTGATGAATTAAATTTCAATATTTACACACAAAAAAAAAAACTCATCTGGAATTTGTTTTAGATTTGCATACCCTGGCGCTTTGGGGTCTACTTTTATTTTGTCTCAGCACATAAACATGGGCCCCGATGCAGAATATTATGCTTTTAATGATGCTCGAAAACAGGAACTGAATAATATTGTTCAAAATATTGCCCAGGATTGAATTTGGTAGAGACGATCCTGGATGTATGTTGTTCTTACCGTTTATTTTACATGTTTTAGAATCTATTGATGGACCTTCTGGAAACATAAACAGTTCACGTCATGCACCCTCAATTCTTATTCTATGTTTTGCCAACCAGGATGTAATTTAAAAACGACCACACTTTAAATTCTAGAAAGGAATAAATTTGCTTGCCTTAAAAGTATGGAAACAGAGACAGGTTTTATAAGTAGGATGTAAGAGTATTTTCTTAGTGACATAACATATTTTAATAGCCTATAAGCTTTGTAAGTTCTCTTCTGCTTTACTTCCGGGTACACCCATGAAACTGTGTTGGGTTTTCTTTTGCTTTTGGTTTAGCTATAGGATCGGACTGGACTATTGTCACGTTTTTAACTTCCCGTGTGCTGTTATATCTAATTAAATAAGTAGCATGTACCTGAAAGTGGAAAGAATCTCGTGGAATATCTCTTATCACATGACGTGACTTACAGGCCCTATTGAAGACAAGTCCGAAGAGCGGAAGGGAATTAATGTGACAATATTTGCCCTGTGGTATAAAGCAAGGTTAACTGACCATGACTAAATGTTTGTATCTGAGATACATTAAGCCATCTAGATCGTAACTTTCAAATGTCTGGGGTTTCTTTAGAGATAAAAGATTAGAATCACGTTTTGCATAACAGGCTAGCCAGATAAGATTTGATGCACGTTAATTAACGCCCAGCTGTGACCACTTGGCTGAAGGACAAAGACGACAGCTATATGTAAGGGAGAGGTGGTCTGGGGTTTAATGGAACAGGTTTTAATTGACACATTTATCGGGGAGATTTCCTAGCCCTTTTAAAAAGGATGGGTAAAACTGGAAACGAAGATATAGAGGGGATTGGAGAGGGAGACAGATCAAACTCAGATAAACAGGGATTGTGAGATTCAGACGAGGTTTGGAAGTATAGTTGAGAAATAACCTAAACTTTTATAATGGAAATCGATGTTTATTTGTGGTAACTTAGAATAACTCAAAGTTTGAATTATCTAAATGGTCTGTGTGTAAATCGTCATTGACAGTGCACTAGTTCAAGTTGAATGAGCGTTTGGCTGCAGTTTCTCTCCACTGTACCCGGAATAAGTTCGACCCCCCCTGTCGACTCTAGGTATACAAGGGACGTTTCTGGTGGCTGCGGAGATCACGGGGTGTTTTTTTTTGTTGCGAAGTTTTTCCTGGTTTTTCACCATACATGCCAAATTGTCATAGAAGTCAAATATTCTTGCATATACCACATTAAACACCAATACAAAAAAGGTTGATACACTAACCGTTTCTACAGAAATATTGTTTATCTTTCGTGGCGATAATAAACCGTTCGGTCAATGTCATATTTAATATAGGCCTGAATAAGCAACCCCTTACATGTACGTTTCTTTATATAGCCTACAGTCTCTTTTGAAACATTTGTTTCATATGTTTTTGTAAAACTAGTTGTATCATTGGATCCAACATGACTGATCGTTGGATACGTAACAAAGTTGTGAAAGTGCACTATAATTGTGGGATGAACACAATGAAACGTACGCAATTCCATGAACTGAAAATATTACGGTCATTGAATTCTAAGTATATTATATTTAAGAGCTGCTATCTCACAACATGACCTTAATTAAAAACGGAGTGGTCATTTTGTTGTTTTGACCTGTTATCTCTTCCAGTGTCTGTTTCTCACAGACAATACCTCTAGTAAACCCCCCTGTCTTCTTTCATGGGAGATTCAAACAATATCACCGTTGGAGGCCAATGCTTACAAAGAACAGCATCAAAAGGAAAATTTAATAAGTAAATGACGCATTACATTACATTCGGTTAGGGACATTAATACGTTTCCGTCATTTTCTTCATTACCTCAAGACACTATCATGATCCATCGTTTCTCGTTTTGAAGTTTTACGGATGACAAATTATAGCTGGCTTTCTATACCGCCATTTATTGTTGGATCCGCCGAATGTCCTAGCTCTACCATGACTTATGATCCTGGAAGTATTGTTTGGTTCGTTATGTGGTCTGTGTTTCAATTAAGATCCTCCTTCTTCGGGCCATGTTTATACATTTCTGCTTTATGATTCTTCCATCAGTTCTATACAAAGTTGTACACACACATATGTTTTTAAGTACAAGTCTTGTTAACAGTGTAAAGCCAGGATATCACAGCTTTACATTCCTGGGTATTTCTCTAATTTTAGTTTCTGCAAAAACTAGACTCGTTTGGAAATCGACTTATAAATTATTTTTCTAAAGAGATTTATAAGCTTGGTTAAGGTAATTATATACAAGGTTCATTTGAACACATGCTGTCTGTTCTTGCCGTAGCGAACTGTCGTCCAGTGTGGTCTCTGTTTTTTTTCTAACTAAACAGCCCTGTTGCAAAGCAGTCTATATATATACAGTCAATAAGTGTAAAAGTAGTAAACAAAAATTGGAACTGGACAGCTTTGCTCTTTTTATGTCTTCTATTTTAAACGTTATCGAAAGGCGCCACCATCGAACGGTCGGATTTATCTTGACTCGATTTGTAAACTTTAGTTTTCGACAGACGCCACCATTGATCGGTCGGATTTATCTTGATTCGTTGTGGTCATCTAACTAAATATATATATTTTTCTTGCCTCGACTTGTGGCCTCTGAATCTGGAAGACGTATGTGGTTTCTCCATTGCTCTGAAAAAGACTCCAATATCTAATTTGAAGCCAAATCCGAATATAAGTTCTGAAGGTCACATATAATAACATATTGTATTTAATCCGCAGAATAATTGAACACAAAAACACAATCATCCCTCTAGTCTGCTATGTAATCTCCAAAGCGCGTTAACCGACTAGGGTCTGACAAATGATAGTTCATTCCGTAAATGTTGTCAAAATATAACAGGTGTATACAGCAGGTTACCATAACAACTTGGCTTCCTGATGCCCCTTAGCTCAGAAACTACAGAAGAAACTAAGTTGTCGCAAACAAAGCTCTGCATTAAACCTGAATAGAAGATCGATTGTATGCACTACGGATAGGATTTATATGATAAGTGCTGCTTGGTGTTCTCCTTTCTGTCAAATCTTGTTAGATCGATCGCCTTGTATCTACAAGTGGAATTTAAGCACTGGATAATTTCAAACACAAGAAAGATATACATTTATTATCTATTTTTGTTTCTCGTCTGTAGGACTGAAATTCAAAGTATGGACGAGGAAAGGGGTTTTATAAGTATGTGCGGGAGAGCCTTCTCTGTTTTTCGATAAATGTTATTGTTATAGGCCAAGACGATTTGTCTCGTCGGTGGCAACGAATTTGCGCAGAGACATGGACGGCTTTCATAAGCAGGACTGAATGAACCTCTTTCTGTTTTACAATGAGTTTTTATGATATAGGCCTGGCAGTTTCTAACCGTCCTTTATTATAGCAGGCCGCACCGTGGCTCACTTGGCTGTCCCCTTCCCTGTACCCGGAATAGGCTCCAAGCCCATGTTGACCTTAGATATATAATGGAGGTTTGTCGGAGGATGCGGAGATCGTTGTGTGGTTTTTACGCGGTTTCTTCCCAGTCTTCAACCACATCCACCAACAACGAAATATCACCACTTAAGTGAAATGCGCTTGAGTACGGCGTTAAACATCCATAAAATAAATAAATATGAAAATATTTAAAGTCATGTCCAAAGAGCGGAAGTACATGTAAATGATACCATAATGACCCAGTCAGTTTAGTCCATACTTATATTATAATGGTAGGACAGGAAGGCACAGATCCTTGGATAGTTGTTTCTGTAAAAGTATAGTCTATCTATGGTGGGGGATATGTACCAATCACTCTTTGAAGTATAAAATATCTGGGATCCATCGCTTTCTATAGAGGTTTCTTTTGGAATACAATTTCTTTGCATTCCGTTTGTTCCATACATGTTATTCACATTAGTTCCAGTAGTCGATGCATGATGTATGATCACTAGGATGCGTCACAAATCCCTTCTAATAATCCGTTCCTTGAAGTCACGGATACGACACAATGAAACGCGTACAATGAAGAAAAGATATGACCATCCAAGGATTATAAGCTTCTTGCTAGTAAAATGTCTTAATTAAAAGCGAGGCTGATCATTTGTCGGCATGAAACGACCGATTTTCCTTTGTCTGGTTTTCTAAGCTGTTGTAAATCTGTGGGTTGTCTAAGTTCATGAAAGAGACATATCACATCGCTGCCGCAGACCGTAAAACTACTTTGACAACGTGCGGCAACGAATAAGATAATGACCAGCAACGAACATATGAAATTGTTGGTTCTCCTTTGGTGGTCAGCCGAATGTCCGTGTCGTGTATTTTACTATTTGTTTATTGTAGAGACTCCTATTTTTTTCGTTCATTGTTGGATGATTTTATTATTGTTATTTTATTTTCTAAAATAACAGAGAGTTTGTACCCAATTAATTATATTGAATTCTGCTCCTTTGGCTTCAACGAAAGCCAGAAAGAAACAAAAAGAAAGACAAATCTATACAAGGAACGAACATGATTTGAATTATATACCGATGGATTTAATTCGGCAGCGAATACATCGGGCTTTCGGTATATACATTATGTACATGGAGCTATTATCTGACATGGTATTTGTGTATAACTTAAGACATCACAGTAATGTAGAAAATTTCCGCCATCCGTATAAAACGAAGTCGTGTTTCATGCAGCTCGTTTTTATTTTATAATTCTAATTTAGGTTTCGTATTATTTTACTTCCTCTCCAGGTTTAGCCTATACAACGACTTTCATCTGCTTTTCCATGTGTGCTTTTTACATCATCCTTTTGGCCTGGGTTCTCTATTATCTATTCGCTTCATTCACAACGGTGTTGCCCTGGTCCCATTGTAACAACGACTGGAACACGAAGTTCTGTAGAGATATCGCCTCCATTGCGAACAGCTCACTGTTAAACGCCACAACCACTCTGGCATACAACACGACTGACCCCAGCATTTTGTCCCTGGATAGTGTCGGTGCCGGAAACGACACATTGATTGGCTACGGAGACAATCGATTGACGGATCCGGCCACTGAATTTTGGGAGTAAGTATTGACCAACACAGATTTCCTTTAAAATTTACTTCAAACATTCAAATGAATAAGAAATGAATCAAAGGACTTGATTTATAATAAGGTCCGATTAATATATTACTAACGACAATCAATCAACCAATCAATCAATCAATCAACTAATCAAAACATCAGTCAGGCAGTTAGTCAATCAGTCAATCAATCAATCAACACATCAACCAGTCAGTTAGCCAATCGGTCAATCAACCAATCAACACACCAACGTAACACTCAATCAATCCATCAATCAAAAGAAAAATAAGTTTTTGATCGGAAATTTGCACAATACTGATGATAACCAATTAACCAGCCACAGTACCAATGGAAACCAGTGGAAAATATTCATCTTCTAATTTACACTATAATTACCAATAAATCGAAGCACCGTAACGGCAAATCATCCGAAAAACAAATCACCCGTTAGTTACCACCCACCAGTCTAGCCAGACAAATTACCAACGAAACAACACACGGGTTAAGAGACCAACAAGCAGTTATGTTATACATCAATAAACCAAGGTAATAATGGTCTTTTTTTCTAGAAAGAAGGTTCTGAGGCTGTCGACTGGTATTGGAGAACCTGGCCCCGTGAAGTGGGATTTAGCTCTGTGTCTGTTACTGGCCTGGATCATCATATACTTTTGTATCTGGAAGGGGATTAAACTCTCCGGAAAGGTAAGCCATGTCATAATCACAATATCCGGTATCTCTTAGATTTGTTTACTCTCATACTTTTTTCGGATTACCCCGGGTGGGAGCTTCATGCGCCTTGGTGTTCTCTGAGCTATGGGGCATCGGGAAATCAATTTGTTGTGGTGTCCTGTTTTACATCCTGTAAATATATTGTGGCGTCTTATATATTGCCGGCGTCGCTTTGGGTAGTTTTTTTCACCCATCAGGCTGACACGATGTTATATAAGTGAAATATATTTATAATTAATTACGTCGTAAAACCCCAATAAATAAATCAATCACAGATATGTAATCGGAGAAACTGTGAAACACCTATTCAAGCTTGAAGGATCTCTAAAACCAAGTTAAGTGTAATGGGCCTCAAGTCGTTTCCATTTGTGGGTTAAAAGAAGCCCTTTAAAGTATTCCTTTAAGTTGGCGTTCATCTATTTCTGAAACTATTTCGAGATGCACTAGAAGTGTTGTTTAACTTGTTAAATCTCACGCATTTGTTGACACTGAAATACACAAGGCCATTAAACTACTAACAAATACAAATAAATATGATACAGAGCTCGAAATGGAAAAACAGACAATAACATAGCATTAAATGTCTGATTAGATCTGGCTGCCAGCTACCACTCTTGAGCAACATCGTCAAATCGTATCAATATTCTGTAATGTTTATTGGAATAAAAAGAGGAAATTGTAAAGTTTCAGTCGTGGATTTACTCACTGCTAATGAGCTGTTTTGTTTGACATCAAACGTTGATCTCGTTGCGTTGGTAAATATCAGTTAGTTATAATAGTTGTAATAATTTATTATCACAGCTACGGTTAGCTAACTTGTTTGGCGGATTATTATCTAATATCACCATTAAGTGCTAAAAGCTAAAGTGTTTCCGTAACACGATTTAATTTCCCAGCATTTGGCGACGTTACTGGAAGAATTGGCAATACGAATTGGAAGAATTGTCAATTTTCTGACCATTTCTTCAAGAAACTTTGTCTTAAAATAACGACTTTTTTTTCTTAAACTGTCTACGTTGATCAAAGACGTAGCATTGCAATAAAACAGTCATAGCGTTGTCCAATAACCATACTGTTATTTCTGGTGATTTTTTCAAGGCGTTGTTCATATGACCTTCTCCAAAATGTCGTCCATTGTCGGCTGTCATACATAAGAGTCCTTTGATCATGCTGTTAACTACGACGTTAACTGAATGTTCCTTCGCTGAACGCCATTTTGACATTAAGTAGTTCTTGGTTGGTTGGTTAATGACGGACTTTCCGGACGATGTGGAATAACATCAGCTATGTTTCAACACGAAAGGCCCAGACAATAAATGGTCTAGACAAGTCGTTAATGCGGGATACGAGCTGATATTTCGACGAAAATTATAAAATTTGTATAGGTTAGAACGGCGAGCCAAGCTAAAATGTTAATTTTAGGAGACGAACTGCGCCTTCGGAAGAATGTGGAAAATAATTATTTCTAGCCATGACACATTAGACCATATGTATGCAAAACCTTTTACCTAGAATTGTCATACCGTGACTTATACGTCAACGCTCAGAAATGCATATGCCTAGCATTATGTCTGTATTGTGATAAATGTGATTAATTTGTTAATTACTCATTGTGTTTTATCGTATTCCAGATCCTTGTCTAGCTTATTGGTTATTTATGTCTGCCCTATACCTCAAGGTGCAACCTACCCTTATCTGGGCCTGAAGGAAAACGACGAAAAAGGGCATCTGCTTTGAGCTACAAATGCAATGTGTCTGATTGATTAGGATCGGCAGAATTATTGAAAGCGGTCTAAGGACACCTTTCAGTGATCAATCATTCTGAATTCTTAATGAAACCAAGTACTGTTATTTCGTGTAGAATATAATATTAGGTGGCGTGGCAAGCCAATGTTTTCGGTTGTGATACAGCGATGGCAACAACCTTTCTATGTGCCATTATTTGGTCAAGTTAACTGTAGTAATAAAATAATCTTGAATATTAGGTGAAAATGATTGAAATAACTTTGAATTTAAACATACGCCTTAGGTCTAAGTTACTAGTGCGGTTATAATTGTTTCAGTATGCTCTGCTCCTTAAACATGGTCTAGGTATGAGCGAACTTGCCTTCGATTTGATTTAAAAGGACAAAACATCAGTTGATAATATCAAATCTAATAACAATCTCACTAACTCAAATCGTCAATCAAAAATAAACTAAAGTATCAAAGGTCGGTTCAAGCCACGGCCAAATATGTCACTTCAATGTGCGCGTGCATGTTGGGGGCATAGTTCATTGGAGTCCATTTAGAAAGAAACCAAGAGTATCTTGTATTATGTTACAAATATATCGTTCTGTGCTATTATGAGTGATGTACTAGTTTGTAGGTCACACATAGGCCTACACACGAAATACCGACCTACATGTAAATGTCAGGAGTGGTGCTTTGAGTTTGGTTGCCCTGAATATCTTCCAAGGTCTCTCTCGTCTGACTCATTCATAAGAATCCGTCGGAAAGATTCCGACCAGCTGAGGCCCCATTTAATACTTGTTTCAGCTTCTTTGAAGTTTAAATCACATTAAGTAGATTTGGAAACTCTAACCACAAGTCAAATTTAAGTCCTTCACGAACCGTAATCAGTTTTAATGGATAATAATGGCAGAAAACACTTTAATAGCGCAAAGGTTCGGAACCATCTCTCCGTTTATTCACCAGCACCGGCAGCGCGAAACATAAACATATTTGGCTACTCTGTTTAGAACATCGGAGGTAGATCGTGTATATTTCTACTCATCGCAGATCTGTTTTAGATCGTCTGATAACCACAATGTTGTATCCGTTTATCTAGCCTACAAGATGTGCATTAAGTGTTTAATGTAGCAGCGGAGTTCCAAAGAGTTTGGTGCTCTTCCCATTGCCTCCTTTTATTACACATTTCGTTGAGAATAACTTACATTTCTTCTCTTAGATCCTTCTACCTATAATAACTGCCCTTACATTCTCATTTATGTACATACCAGACTAAATTAAGTCTTTCCTCGAACCGTAAGTCTATTGTTCATGGTTTCTTTCCTTACAGCCGCTGTCAGTAAATAAATCTTAGTCGCAAATCTACAATCGTTTTCTTGTCATCTTGATTAATTTGCAGAAGGTGTTAAAAAATGTCATATTCAAAATATGTTAGCATATCCTTGATGTATTCTTCATCTCCTATGTAGGCCTATCGATAAATTCTGTAATGTTCGCGAAAGTCATATTTTTTTCCGGTTTAATTTTTATTACATGTATCAATTAAGAAAGATAAAGATTCTGATTTTTGGTTTGTTATGAGGTGAGGCAAATTTTAAGAGGATTTGGAAAATCTGTTAATATTACACATTTTGTTTTATTCAGTACTGTTCTATATTGTTATGTATGGTATAATAATAATGGTTCAGAACTCTGAATCCAATAGTTGCTTTGACTTGAACCGGTCAAATATGTTTTATGTTTATACATAAATTTTGTAATTCGTAAAGACTTTGTCAGATTCCATTTCCCCCGCAGAAAACGGAGAAATCCCTGCCTTAATCTACCCACTTTAAATAGACAATTAAAGGCGATGTGATAATGTTCGTTGTCCAAAATCGTGTGTCTGATTTGCTCTAAACTTGTTTTTATTATTCAAATCATATTAATTACATAACTTATTTCTTGACCTGTTTTCTTCATACATTTTAATACAGAATAGTTAAGATGAAAAGTTATAACTTAATTGTAAACAACTACCGTTCGACAGAGTAAACCGACAAAATTACCATGTTTTGACAGTACATGTAGTCAAAAACAGGCTGGTCAACTAAGAACTCTTGTCAGACGGACCCGGAGCGCTGGTCAAGCCAGTATAGTGTATGTTTAACTGATACATCATGACACAATAAAGCCAATAGATATCATCTTTAACAACGTGATCTACTTGTTCGGAGTGTCTCTCATTCAACATTCGTTAAAGGGGAAGGAAACAAAAAAAAAAACAAAGTCAGAATCAAATTATAGACCATGGCAAGGCACTGCGAGACATACTCCGTGGCCTGCAGCAAATACGAATCGTGTGGCTGCAGGCACAAATGTCGAGGTGTTGAGGCATGTGCTAATAATACAAAGCATGTATTATTAAAATATGCCTCAGTGCCTTGACATTTGTGCTGTGCGCATTTATAAACTCGTTTTTTTTTTAGAAAATAATGGTAAAATTGAAAATTCCGGCTCCGTTATGACTTGTGCAGTACTATCAGGTATATATTGCCCAATTTTCAAAACAATCCTTACATTATTGACAGAGAAATAGTCCATTTAGTTAGTGTTACATCAACAACAGTAACAAGAACAACAAAAGCACCAACAAGAGAGTGAGTAAGATCTAGACCCCGTTCACCACGGGGTAAAAACTACTGTTACCTTTTTTGTTGAATTCGTTTTGCTGAATTTGTACCATATACATTTTCTCTTGGTATTTTAATTCAAGTGCCTTTCAGTGGAGAACGCCCAATTCATCAAAAAATGTAACGGCAGTTTTATTATCACCTTGCTTTGGCCTATGATTTGATTATGACTTTGTGTTTCTTTTCCCTTTAAGCTTATCCAGTTTGCCTTTGAAATACTGGAAATACGTCTTCTTGGTTCGCCATGAACATGCGTCCAGTCCCTATGGAATTATGCTGTCACGTTGCGTGCTCGTCAAAACGACAACCCCGTGTGTTTGTAGTTACGTATCGGCTTTGGGGCAAAAAGAACCGGTCGCTGCCGGTTTACCAAAATATATTACACTGGAAGTCGCCTCGGGAAGCGTCTATGTCGACAAGACTTTTGGATCGATGCCAGTTGTTGTACATTGTGTCTGGTTATCGTACAGGGAGACTGATATATGGGAAACTCATCAAAAACCATAGACTTTTAACATAGCACCTGTTAACTATATGTGTGATTATTTGGCACACATTTTTCATTAAGCCGAACAAAGGCAATTTCCAGAACGTGTTGAAGTATAAAAAGTAATTTGAATGTATTACTGAATAATGACAAGCATGACAACCAAGGATACCGAGGAGATCGAGTAACTTTCTAGAGGAAAATACTGTGGCTTAGTCGTTGATTGCCAATTATTCAGCCTTTTAGGGTGTAACGAGCTTATCTATAATGTAAAAAAACAAACAAATCGAAAATCCTGCTTTTGCGGTCAGCCAAAACAGTGTATGCAACATAAATAAGAAATAACCTGTAATCCAGCCAAGTTGTCAACAATAATTCACGGTCTGACAACGTAAACAAAAAGGTTCTTTCTATGATTGAACTTGATTCGGATCTTACAAAAGAGAGAACAAAAGTAACAAAATATAACTTTGTTCAAGTCGATGAATCCACAAGCCCATGTTATTGCTAGTGATAACCTTGGAGATCATATACAGTCTGGCTAACAATAAACCCAATATAAGTCTCTGAATACGGAATATACGTCAAACTTATCCAAGGTGCTGTTGACATATTGAATAAGTCTTCTTTGTCCTTCCTGACAATGGCTCCAGTCACGGCGGAATTGTTTTAACAGATTGCGTGCTTTTCAAAATGACAACGCCGTGTGCTGGTAGTTACGCATTAGCTTTGGGTCAAGATGAACCGGTCGCTGACGGTTCACCCGAATATATTATGCTGTAAAGTTCCTTTGGGAAGCGTCTAGGTCGACAAGGCCGGATTGGATGGCTGCCAATTTCCGCAAATCATGTCTGGTAATCATAAAAGAATTATGATCTATCGGCCTGTTAACACAGCAATTGTTAAATACATGTGTGGTACAGTATAATAATAATAATAATGGACGAAGACAATTTCCATATTAAAAGGTAATTTGAGAATAAAATTGAATTATAACAAAATCGCTACTGAAGAAATAAAAGAAATTCGAGCACATTCAAAGAGTGAAATAGCCAACCTCTGCTACTGATTCCAATTATTCATCTTGTTCAAATGTTACCTCTATTGCATTATATACAAAACCCACAAGCGAAACACGAAGCTCTTTACGTCGGACCAAAATGTTGTATGCAAACAGTATATATCCACACAACTAGGATTCATGTACTGTTACGAAATTTCAAGAAGTACATATTATGTATTACAATGATTAGAAAAATTACAATTATTGTTTTTTTTTTAATTTTTTTAACTATGTTTTAAATTTATAAGAACTGTAAGCCATCTTTTAAGCTGTAGTGATCACTCAGACTGTAGGCATGTGGTTTGGTCTCAGTATCATGCAGCTATCAGGGGAAGGTGCTCGATATCGCCTAAAACTACTTTATTGCAGACTGTAATAACAAAGTTTATATATAATTCACGTTTTTAACGAAAACACGCACAATTCGCCATCAGTGTCCTTCAAACTGACAAGATTCCAATTTCCTCTGGATTCTCAATGATGAAATATTGTGTACATTTTTTTGGGTACATGGAAAAGCCAAGTTTGCCTGTGTCAATATTGATTATGTTTTATGTACTCTGCGTACATGCAAGCAAAAGTTATTAACTATATTGATTTTAACTCGCCATTTTCGTTTCTTACAGATCAGCTATGTCACAGTTATCGCCCCTTATCTGCTCCTGTTTGCATTGGTCATTCGTGGCGTAACGCTAGACGGCGCTGCTGATGGAATTCGGTTTTACCTGCTGCCTGATTGGTCAAAACTTGGAGTTGCCAAGGTAACTGTGAAGTTTTAATGCATTGTCGTTAACAATTTTAAAACGAAAAAAAAAAAATTACAACGAATTCATGGATCGGGGCTGCCAAAAAATAAATTTACGATGTAAAAATGAACATGAGGGGGCGGGT
>JAVFBZ010104043.1:0-25168 GCA_032466195.1 Katharina tunicata | reverse complement strand
TGAACAAAGGACATTTCTGGACTATATCTATCACCATAAACTGATGCCAATTCGGTTAATCAGACGATATATTTATTCAGAGAGCCGATTAAACCCTGAACAAAGGACATTTCTGGACTATATCTAGCACTATAAGATGATGCCAATTCGGGTAATCAGACGATATATTTATTAAGACAGCCGATCAAACCCTGAACAAAGGACATTTCTGGACTATATCTATCACCATAAACTGATGCCAATTCGGTTAATCAGACGATATATTCAATAAGAGAGCCGTCTTAACCTTGAGAAAAGGACATTTCTGGACTATATCTATCACCATAAACTGATGCCAATTCGGTTAATCAGACGATATATTCAATAAGAGAGCAGTCTTAACCCTGAACAAACGACATTTCTGCTTTATATCTATCACCATACGCTGATGCCAATTCGATTAATCAGACGATATATTTATTAAGAGAGACGTCTTAACCCTGAACAAAGGACATTTCTGGACTATATCTAGCACCATAAGGTGATGCCAATTCGGTTAATCAGACGATATGTTTATTAAGAGAGCCGATTAAACCCTGAACAAAGGACATTTCTGGACTATATCTATCACCATAAGCTGATGCCAATTCGCTTAATCAGACGATATATTTATTAAGAGAGCAGATTAAACCCTGAACAAAGGACATTTCTGGACTATATCTAGCACCATAAGCTGATGCCAATTCGGGTAATCAGACGATATATTTATTAAGAGAGCCGATTAAACCCTGAACAAAGGACATTTCTGGACTATATCTATCACCAAAAGCTGATGCCAATTCGCTTAATCAGACGATATATTTATTAAGAGCAGATTATACCCTGAACAAAGGACATTTCGGGACTATAGCACTATAAGGTGATGCCTATTCGGTTAATCAGGCGATATATTCAATAAGAGAGCCGTCTTAACCCTGAACAAAGGACATTTCGGGACTATATCTAGCACTATAAGGTGATGCCAATTCGGTTAATCAGGCGATATATTTATAAAGAGAGCCATCTTAACCCTGAAAAAAGGACATTTTGGGACTATATGTACCACCATAAGGAGATGCCAATTCGGTTAATCAGACGATATATTTATTAAGAGAGCCGATTAAACCCTGAACAAAGGACATTTCTGGACTATATCTATCACCATAAACTGATGCCAATTCGGTTAATCAGACGATATATTTATTAAGAGAGCCGATTAAACCCTAAACAAAGGACATTTTAGGACTATACCTAGCACCATAAGACGATGCCAATTCGGTTAATCAGACGATTTATTTATTAAGAGAACCGATTAAACCCTGAACAAAGAACATTTCGGGATTTTATCTAGCACCATAAGAAGATGCCAATTCGGTTAATCAGACGATATATTTATTAAGAGAGCCGATTAAACCCTGAACAAAGGACATTTCGGGACTATATCTATTACCTTAAGGTGATGCCAATGCGGTTAATCAGACAATATATTCAATAAGAGAACCGTCTTAAACCTAAACAAATTTTTACAATTTGTAACTGTTTTTCGGTACCCAAGTAAGGTGGTTTGTGGTTTTGAAACGACAAATTCGCCTAGGGATGTTGTATTGTCAATGGTGTACGGGTGTATATATATGCTCCCTTTATATATTGATCCACGTTAGTGTAATATATTATAAAGTTTTAATAAATTTATTTAGTACTATAGGGTTTGTGTGTGTGTAATTTCGCACTAATATATACTTACATAGATCAAATACTTTTCCTGGATAATTATGAAGGCCGAGCTCCTATGGCTAAATTATAGTTAATAACCTACAATTAACCAAATGGTATAATTAGTACTGTAGAGGAAAGAACCGTCTTGCGGGAGTCGAGAAAGTGGTATCAATGTTTTTTCTTAAACAAGTTTCACGTTGCTTTAAAAACATTGGCTGTATATTAAGGCATAAAACTCCATTTACAATAACTTAAGTTTGTTGTCGAAGCTGTTAGCGGTCAGAAAATTGCCGGTAGTTTTATAATGTAAACAAATTGATATTTTCACAAATTGTAAAACAAGACACATATTTCAAATATATTAACAGCAACTTCTTTATGTGGCATTTAGAAGTAGGTTGTTCAATAAGACAGATAAACTACTTATGGACAAACGACTTCTGACTTTATTAACACGATGTTTCGGTGTTGGTACTCACAACGTTTTCAAGTAAATGAAGTAGTTTCAAGTATTTTCAAGTCATTTACTTGAAAACGGTGTGAGTACAAACGCCGAAACGTTGTGTTAATAAAGTCAGAAGTTGTTTATCCATAAGAAGTTTACCTGTGTTATATTCGCAGAAGTTGAGTTCCTTGCGTCAGTAACGAATGTGTGACAAAAGGTTAAAAAAATTACAGAGATAATAAAGATGCACAATATATCATATTTGTCAGTATGTAAGTACAGGGTGCTGGATTAACAGTTTCTAAGCGCAGGCCTAGAGTTGCCTCAACTCCCGACCGAAACAACCATCCACATAATTGCTCTTTAGCGCCACAGATCCAAGAAAAACGGATTTTAAAACAAAAACGTACGTTTCCCCTGTGATTTTAGGGATTCTTATTTTTCTTAACTTATATACCTACTACTTAAACATAACGTGGTGTAAAATAAAACCGGGAACCAAAAATGAAATAACATCGTCAGATTCATAACTCTTGGGTCCATGAAAAATATCCAAACAGAATCACATGAAAATTGACCCAAACCGAATGGTCTGTACAACGTTCACGCTGACGGCTTATGTGAGCTCAGGGACATCGGCTGATCTGGGCTACGGGGCATGAGGAAACCAGTTTGTTATGGTTTCCTTTTTACGTCCTGTAAATGTATTTTGGTGTCCCCTGTGTTGCCAACGTCGTTTAGGGTTGTTTATTTTTACGATTGGACCGACATGCCGTCATATGAGTGAAATAACCGTTAAACTACAATCAACCAATCAACCAATTGATACACCTTTCGTTACATGAGAGCAATTAGCTTAAGGGTTAACATTTGTAAAACACAACCGGTTTATTAAACTCGTTAAGTTATCGGTCCCAACTTATGCACATAGATGTCGAATTAGCGGATTTCACCAGACATAGCTGTGGGGTAGCTCTTGGTTTTAAACCTGGTTCATCAGGTGTTTGTCCCTATTCATATTGTTCTTTGAACTGGGGTTTGAAGCCCTTTTCTAAGATTAACGTTAGAACAATATGGACACATTATCGCCAACACTGGTCCTCAAGGAAGTTATGGTCAACTTGAGCTGAGATATTTTCTGCAATGGCACCCGATAGTCTGCATCCATTCTTATTCCGATTCTCCTAATTCCGGTAACTTCCGTCCTCTTTGATTAACGACAATTGTGTAATGAATGGCCATATCATCGTAGGCCATTAGTGCATTTTTTGGCTTTTGGCGCAACTGGCAATACTTTAAATATGTCCTATGGGAAATCAATCAACATAGAGCCGGTAACACCAAAGAATATAAAGAAAGAGGAGAACTATTTAGCGTAACATGAGATTACAACGACCAATGCAAAAGCCGAATGAAGTCACGTGAAACACGTTAAAAGGCAGCATAGGTTGATTGATCATGTCTAAGGTCAGCGACCTCGCTATGGTATTCACAGCTATATTCATCATGAAATATATTTTCTTTGTGTTGTTTAGAAAGTGATCGTTAACAGTATTTTCGTTTTTGGGATAATACCGGATAGATTCTAGTTCAGTAGCAGGCTGAGACCCTTGTGAGAACCCCCGACCCTCAGAGCAAAATCTCCAGACACCAAATCTCCAGCAGTAAATGCCCACCGCCTGGACCACTCAGCTATCCGGCTATCTACAGAAGCTGTCCGGTACCAACACTGTAATACCTCTAAAACGAAAATACTGTTAACTACACAAAAAACAGCGTTGCAATCAACTATGGGAGCTGTGTAAACTGTCTATGAGAAGGTTATTGAATATCCGTCATTGCTCAATTAGACTGATGAAAATCGGCTTAACGTATCCCCAGAGATTCTTGGCCACCTGTAGAGTTGACGTATACAATGGAAGTTTTGTCCAGAAACAGGAAAATCAACGCACTCTTTTGGAGAAGTGTAGTACATTATTCCGTTATTCATAAATTATACAGCTACGCACATTCGCTGCGTCAATAAAATCATATTTTTAGTACGATGTTAAACACTTCTAGTGTCAGTTTTGAGAATATTTAAAATGCGAAAAAAATAAAACCTAAAAATAACAAAAAACGAAAACCACCATTGATCATAAACAGGTTTAACAGTGTACTTGATACTTATTAATACTACAACAACATAATTTTATCAAGTCTGAAAACATATAGCTAACACAGCTTCCCACTGCCCACTTATTACATATATACATATATAAATAAACATATTTTAACAATCAATAGTACAATATAAATGAACAGATAGCGCCAATACCAACAAAACGGTCGAAATGGTCCATCCACTTTTGGTCAGTTCGAATGATGGGTTCATTTTACGTCAGTTAGAATGGTCCATCCACTTTAGTCAGTAAGAATAGTCAATCCACTTTACGTCAGTAAGAAGGGTCAAACCACTTTACATGTATGTAAGTAAAAAGGTCAATCTACTTTACGCTAGATGAATGGTCAATCCACTTTACGTCAGTAACAAGGTCAATCCACTTTACGTCAGTAAGAAGGGTTAAACCACTTTACATGTACGTAAGTAAAAACGGTCAATCCACTTTACGCTAGATAGAATGGTCAATCCACTTTACGCTAGATAGAATGGCCAATCTTCTTTACGTCAGTAAGTAGGGTCAATCCCTTTTACGTCAGTAAGAAGGGTCAAATCACTTTACATGTACGTAAGTGAAAAAGGTCAATCCACTTTACGCTAGATAGAATGATCATTCCACTTTCCGTCAGTAAAAAAGGTCAATTCACATTCCATCAGTAAAAAAGGCCTATCCACTTTCCGTCAGTTTAAGTAAATTTACGAAACAGCTGTGTGGTCGAATATACAAACATGCCCAGTCTCTGACTTCAAAACAGAAACAAAACTCAAAGTAAATAGTCCTAACTTCTCCAACCTGTGTTACCAAAAAATATATTTCCATGCGTGTTCAAGAGTCGCATGGCCCAGTAACTTCTAGGTAAACGAAAACTTTAAGGGGATTTTAGCTATGAAATACTTGAAATCGATAATGAATACGATGCTACTCATTTAACCGTCTTGTGTTCACCAGTTGACACCAGTTTGGCGAAGTAAAGAGCTTGTCGATAAAGGCCGCCGCACACCTTCACGATTCTGTCGCTTGCGAATGAATCGGCTCGTGTTGGCTAGGTGTGTGGTGACCAAAACCTCGCGATTCTGTCGCAAGCGATCGAGTCGGGAGATATCAACCACGTTTGATTTGAAGCGATTCAGTCGTGAGCTGTCGTGAAGATGTGCGGGTAAGGTTAGACTGAATCGGCCCGAATTATGACGTACTCTTTTCGAGACAAAAATCAAAGGGCAGGTATGATATATATTTATACTCATGAAATTTGCTCAATACCTTTTACGGAAAATAAGAATAAACAACAATTTTGAAACCCTCAGATCATGTTAGAGGATATTCCACCGGCTATGGCACCAAGGACTCACGGTCCCTGAATTGGAACACTCGAATACCATCTGGGGTGATGACTACACCATTACTGAGCGGCATTTATATCATCATTTTTTGGGTGATATTGGTTAACACTTATATTTGTGACTCAAACGCTGGATTGTGACTCTAGGGTGAGTAAATGTTCCGGGGATTGATCGACGCTGCCAGACTTCACCATTAGACCGCTCGATCGTCGAGACACCTCTCCATTATCGTCTGTTATACCATCTATTAACAGGGGCCTGGTGATACGGGGGTCAACCTCGATGGATCCAGTAGCACGAGTTCCAAGTGTAACACTTACAACCCTATTCACATGTAAAAGACTTGAAAAGGTTTTGCGCAACGCTCGCCGAAATCCGTCACCCATGAAAGCATACACAATAGGATTAGCACATGAGTTCAGGTAAGATAAAGAATGAGCAAAGATTTTGAAATCGTAAAGTTCCTTAGTTGGTTTAAATTGTGGCGAAAAGGCGAAACACAAATTTAGGACATGGATGGGAAGCCAACAGGTAGCAAACAGAAGGACGATGACCGCCACCATCTTAGCGACTTTACGCCTTCTTTCCGTCTGCATCGAGCGTAACATCAATGAGGCACGATGAGAATTGGAATTCTGGAAGAGACCAACACACTTCAGATATAAAACAAGAATGATCGAATGATTGAAGAATACATCATTTGTTTAACAAGCAGACATTCTTTCCTGATAGAGTAAGTTACAAAATCATTATTAGACAACAATAATATTTATTTGTTTGTTTGGCGTTTAACGTCGTACTCAAGGGCATTTCCCTTACATTGCCTCTGGAAGATTTCTCTTGCATACCAAAGGTGGATTCAATAAACAGAATAGACTTCTTAAATATACATAAAGAAAATTCATTCAAAGTTATTTCATTTATGCCAAGAGTAGGCAGCGACTAAAGTTAACGTCAGATCAAGCCGACTAGACGCGATGCGACTGTACAGTCTTGTACAATCGTGGCTATAGTCTGGAGAAGTAGCAGGGTTCATGTCACAATGCACCGATTTCTTTCGACGACGCCATAACATTACTTTGATGACGTCACACAGCAGTGCAAATTCCATGCTGCTTTTAAATGACGTTCGACTACGATTGAACATGTGCGACTAGTCTGCGACTAATTGAGACGGCATGTCCCACCAGGCCCGCTGTATTCAACTATTCGTCCAGTTGCGTCGTGTCGGACCCAGTCGGCTTGGTGTGACATTAGATCTACACAACAATATAATGAGTAGTAAGTTCAAGTGTTATCTCGTTGGAAATGTAATCTTCCTCCAGTGTTAAGAATGACGGCAAGCATATTCTGTGCTTAGCCGGATGACTTAAATAGTTACATGTGTGTAATTATTTACATTCACACTACCTGATGAACTTGAAATGCCAGAGAATGAAGAACAAGTGGTGGTTGATATGATTGGCGGTAACGCATGCTTAACGTTAGCCGATGATTCTCTACCAATTTGATTTAACACCCTCCCCGCTTACGGAGGACAGACCAGTGATATTACGACGGGAGAGTCGGTAGACTGTAAATTGTACATGACTTTATTTAAATAATAATACCTACTGTAATATTAAATTAGTTCAGTTGTAGCCGAAAGTAAAGTTGTTTCTTACTGATTTGAACAGCCGACCCCATTGTTACGGTGGATATTAAGGACAGTGCCGATCTCATGGGCTTTTTTTTTCATGGGCTCATAGGCAGTTTGCATAATAGACTCATAAGCTTTATTTACTTTTTAACATTTTCCAAAGACAAAGGTGTGCTTTTGTTCGAAACAATTCATTTTTAAACTGCTTTCGTTCAAGTGTTGTATCTACGTCTTCTGTATAATTACTGTATCGTTTAGTATTTAGTCACCTAAAGCGTGTCACTTCAACTATCAGAACCGCTTTGGATTTAACAACCCTGTCCCTAATCAGGAAACAAATTGTATCGCTATCAAAAGTAATCATTTGTGTTTATCGAAGCGTTCTATTCGTTGAGATTGGTGTCAAAGAACATCTTTGCGATCTTTAACCATTCGGAAATTCAATTTAGAGTTAGCTCAACAGATTGGAATGAATGTATGCACATAGAATTAAAATCAAACGTTATGATTAGATATTAGACCAGTATATACTTTCGTGGGGCCTTCATAATGGTTAACTGGTTATAAATGAAAGGTATTATAAATAAAAGGTAACTGGTCGATAGCCATCTCCTTACTGTAATCCGCGCTCAGTTAACATAGTTCTAAATAAATCTACAAAAGCAGATTGGTAACAGCAGTTTTAACGAACAAATAATTTCACTCTTAACTTAAAACAACATAACAAGTACTTTTACACGCACAGCTCCTCATTTCTCTACCTGTAATATGTGAGACACTAATGCTCATCCAAACTATCAACTAGCGTTCTTACGAGTCAGTTGCATTGTCGGTAATATTGTAAAAAATCATTCTTGTAAAGTGTCAAATTTTATCACCAGTTCTGTTTATTTGTCACTTGAATGAATGAAAAGTTTATTATTAAAACTGTTTCTTACCTCAGAAAGTGGCGCCCCCAAATGTTCACTTATCCACATGTCCTTCAACATCAACGAATAACACAGCAGGATGACTGTCAGTGGAATAAGGTATGTTGCTATGACGACATAAAGGATGGCGCCTCTCTTAAACACGTCATTATTCCATGTCGGGTGGCACCAAGTTCGTGTACCCAAAAACTGTCCTTGTACTAGGCCTTGGTTCATGGCGAATGGAATGGACAGTATGAAGGAGGCTAGTAAAGAAATTCATACATTTTAAGTCTGACATATCTATGATGATAAGAATAAGATTATTCGCCAGTATTTGCAAGTTTGTTTTCCCTTTTAAACAAATAAAACTAAACAAATTGTGCACTGATACTGGATTGTTTACAGTACATAAACACATATCGTGAATAAAAGAGAATAGTATGTAATACTTAGTCGACAGAAGTAGCTGAAGGCTAGTGTTATCTTCTTTTCAAAAGTACCTGGTCGTAAATAGAGATTGATTTCATTTCGGTTAATTTATGTACGAACTGACGCTATGTTAAGGCTCGGAGTAGGCTAACATTTAGGATTGCATAGAGGCCAAATTCTTACCCTGGCATAAAAATAGTATATCGAACGATATATTCCCTTTTGGGGTGTTCGATGTGTATTGAACCCCCTTGAGTGAGTCTACTGAACTACTTAAATATGGTGCATATAGAAGCCGATAGAAGCCAACTCTTCTCCACCTTTCCAAAAAGACGAAACCGTAAGGTATCGGAGCGAGGTTCATTGCCTCGCTGCCTGGCTTTTCTATCTTGCTGCATCGCAACCTGGCGTCCTTGTTGCCTCGCCGTATATTTGAAAGAGCGAGACAGACAGGCATGACTATGGCCTATATCGGCTTCCATAGGTGTAAACTCGATCAACAGTGGTGAAGCTTCGTCAAAGTTATAAATTGACATCCAATGAAGTTTATGAAGTGATATTATGGTGTTTACTCCATATAATTTGGTCATAACTTTTGATGACCATGTTAAAACCATCACAACGGATTTTAATATGTATAATTTACTACTAATATTCTACTATGTGGCAATCCAAAGATTCAAAGGACTTTGCTTTGGAGTTTGCTATTGACAATTTTTTTCTGGCTGCTATTATGTAAATGTCAAAGCATTTGAAGAGATCCGCTTAAACTATACATAAACAATGTAGCTGATGTTAAAACGCACATCTAGAAAAGCTCAACTCGAAAATCCCTATAACCATACCAAGACCCATTACCATTCCATGGTTGTGCAGACAATACAATTTATTTATATATATAAAAAAAAATGACCAAGTTTTTATTGTGAACATACAGAATGATGAACGTCTATTAATATGCCTAAAGAAACCTTGAGTTATAGCATAGTTGCATAATCACACTGCTGTCATCCAAGATGATTGGGATTTTTATCGCTTTTTATAGAACTGATGTGCGTAAACCAATTATACTAGAATGGCTTGTTAAATATTTCCAGGTGACACAGAGAGAACACCTTACTAAGTACATTTTGTTATATAAAAGTCCCATGAGTATTAAAAAATAGCTAACAAATAAATACAGTATTGCAGTGCAGTTTGTACAGACTATTGATGGATTGTCAATGAATCTTTTAACATTTGTATTTCATTACTGTTCTAGTTTGTTAAATCATGAGCTGCCTTGGAGGGCGCAGATTGAAGAGATCGGTTTCCCATTTCCGTGGTAAAGACATTACGGCAATTACTTGATTCAACCACGTCTTTTTAAATCCCATAAGAACGACACGAGGATGGAAGCTACATCTACAGAAGATACCCTTATTGTCAAAGGAAATATCTGCGGTTATTTTTTTGTGCTTAGAGTCTGAGCATTACTCTCAATTTACTAAAAGACTAATTTCCCACGATACCGTTGAGTTGATAGATGCGTTAGATACTGCCATCATGCGGCCTTTAGTAGAGACCTGTGCCCCCTGAGTGTAAAGAGCTTTGACCTTTGGGTAACAGCGTTTGAAAGTCCTAGTTCCTTCTAGTTATGATAAATAAAGACGAAGTAATAACATCAAAAATGAAAAGTGATAATAATTTTTTTAAATCTGTAATAATAAAAAAAAAAAATAGAAAAAGCAATCTCACTTGAATTTATTTTATCAAAATGACTGTACCAATGTCCGAAAAGGTTGCAAGGGAAATAAATCTGTAGTAAAAAGAGCGCGTAAAATATACGAAATCCGCAGTTGCATTCCATTATAAAGGATATTCTATAATATTGATATGTCCTTTCTGTTACTCCCCTTTATAATACTGCTTGGTGGTGTTCATTCGAACACTGGACTATTTTTATGTACGCCATAAGTCCGGGAACTAACAACGAAGCGTTCTTTAAATGGAAAGATTTAGCGTTTTTTTCTTTGGGAAATTCACATATTTGTGACTGCCTCCTTAGGCTATCCTCAAAGAGACGATTGGATGAAACTCGGTCTTACTTATTTGTGTAAAGAGTGGTTCTTTGAATAATCTGAGTTCAGGTTTTTTGTTAACATTGAGCACAGTTGTAAATTTTCAACACTTGGACACGGCACTTACCTCCCCATGTAAACACACTGACAATCACTGCTGCCTTCAGAGTGCGCCGAGCCATGGAGCTCAGGGGATGTACAATGGCAAAGTAGCGGTCGATAGTCATCGCGGTCAAGGTCAAACATGTGGCGTGAAGTGTCACCTGAAATAAGAAAAATTAAAGAATACTACTGATTTGAGACATGTTGCTGAATATAGAATTCAATTTAAGAACAAACTCATTGAGACATGACAGGAGTGACTGTTGACTGACGGATGGACTGATTATTCAATTTTGCGGCATTGAGGTTCAGTTTCTTGACCTTAATCACATTACCCGTGTAACGCATGTTTTAATAGAACAGTGACTTCCTTCCACGAGTAAGGTTGGCCGGGAGCCTCCTGTGCCCTGGTGCTCAATGATCTAACGGGCATCAGGAAGCCTGTTTGTTGTAGTTTCTTATTTTTGCTCCTGGAAGTGTACTGTGTTGTCAGTGTTGCTTAGGGTGGCTTCTTCATTCTAGTTGGATGGTACGCCGTAATATGAATGAAATAAACAAACTGCGTAAAATCCCAAACAAACAACCAGCCCATGTACAAGTGTCTGCTCATACATACATTCGGTGAAAACAGTAACTTTTATTGCAGATTTTCTCTAATTATAAAAGTAAAGCATTATAATCTTAATTCAATACAAGCATCACAAAGTGATTTCATCTCATTTGCTGTGATTTTCTGCAGGCCTTGTGTAGTGAAATCACAACTACCGATATTACGATCCCGTCTCCCCTAAGCTAAATCGTGACCAATCTGGAAATTTGCGCTGAGCAAATGTTCATTTATTGTAAATAACAAACCCGCTTGATATTGACCTACTTAGCCACTGCATTAATGTATGGGTTCATCTGACTGCCAAATTCTTTCTAGTTGATTTTCAAAATGATTAGCCCCCATTTTGTTTTATTAATTCTCAACCATCTAATCCAAACTATCGTGGGTCGTGGGAGGATGGGTTCACAGTTCAGGTTTTCGTGGAATAGATAGAAATACACAGTATCTGTGTCTACGCAGTATACAGTCGGTGTTTTGAATTATAGACATAGCTATCCTCTATAAGTTTGCATAGTACTGCAGGTATCAACTCTGATCAGTCTATGATCATCCAAATATACAATTGCCTTTCATGGAAGATAAATCTTAAAGTTATCATGTGTTTGGTAAAATGAATTGTTGACAGCCCTGCATGCAGACGTCGTTATTCTTATTATTAGTTTACCATATCGGCATATTCCCTAAACCCTATGAATGCTTGAGGTGCGTGGTGTGTATCGATGGGCGGATGTTAGTTTGTTATATCGTACATAAATATTACAGAGCAAAAGGATTTGATTTGTACAGTGCCCATTCTATGACCCACAAATGACCTTTGGCCTATGTATTCAAATTTCAAAAAATAATCTTAGATTTAATGAAGTATTCGCCGCTCATCGGTTAAACGGGTGTTGATAATGATCGGTTGATCGGTGTGGGCCCCGGAGCATTACTCATTCCAGAATCTGCGTAAAATGTAACTCTGATGATTAATGGGCGTCACATTTGAAGGATGAGTGTCCAGTGCTGGACAATCTAACAATCTTAAAGATTAATTGCTTGATGCATCAGGGTTATTTTGAATTAAATTAATAAAGCTGAACGAATAAGTTTACAAAACATTTCATAAGCGCCTGTCTAGTGATACTGACGGAAACCCCCTTCCCCCGCCCGATAAAAACACACACAAAAAACGCTATAATCGGATCAATGGTTCCAAATTGAAATTTGGAGCCCTATTTGAGATGCAGTAAGGTGTCGTCATCAAACACCATCTTGATGGATATCTTGAAAACAGAAACCCTTGATTGGCGTGTTCTATGGTCTTCGTTCAGAGTCAGATAACATGTCAAGGTTGATACATGTAGAAACTGAGTTTTCAACTGAAACCAGACACCGATTGTTTCTTTGAATAAGTTTGGGGTTTACGCCGTATTTAAAACTATTTTACTCATAAAACTCATACCAGTTGATTGGACAGAGGAAACCACCATTTTTAACGACACACGTAACACACAAGACACCAGAGAATACCACAAGACAACAAAACAGGACACGGCAATAGATAGGCTTCCTGATGCCTTTAGCTCAGAGAGCACCAGAGCCCAGGATTTTCTCGCCAATCAATGAATCTTTCACTAATCACTGACAAGATTAATTCCAGCATTGCACTAAGGCAAAGTAGAAACTGTAAATACTTGGACCAACGAAAAAATGAACAAAATATATAGCAAATTGAAGCAGATATGTATCAATTCCGCTCTGCAGAATTGTGTTACCTCACCAAAGTTAAGCAGGATTTTTAAGATGCGAATGACGGCATCAGAGATCGGCGGAGAGAGCATCCTGATACCAAATTATTAGCCACTCCCTTCACTTATTCGTTAAAATCATTTGACGGATTATTTCGTTATGTCAAAGGATACATTGCGGATAATCTGTTATTTGCATTTAAAGTAAAACATTCCGTTAATTTAAGGTAAAATTCCCTTTAACCCCAAGGAAGGGAAGTTTTCGGCTCACTCAAAATGATTATTTGTATGGGTATTCTTCCCGTTTGTTAAGAGTCCGGGAAAACTTTTAACTTTCAACATCTGCCAATTCCTAATGAAAATCCTTAGGACTTTCTGAAATCAATTTACGCTGTTTTCCAAACAAAATATGCTATATTCTGAACAAAGGAGGGACATCAAGTTTGTTCTGATCGCTTTTAACGTCGACAATTCGTCACAGAAGCCATTACAGTCGGCTGATTAAATGTATCGATATCTTTGAGCATTACGTAATGCATGTGATGTGAAATAGAATGAATTAAATCCCGAATGATTGATCGTTTTACTGTGATATCGTAGCAATTGACAGCAGGAATTCATCAACGCCCTCAATTTGATCAATAATCCACGCAATTAAACATTGCAATTCTAATGTGTCTGGCGTTCTTATGGTAATTGATTTACAGACAGAAGATTTGGCATTAGTTCATACAGAATATGATAACGTGTGTCTTCTTCTACTTCTATGAACTACAAAATCACACTGCCCAATAAGCAAATTAAAGACAGGTTTATCAACTGAAAGGTGTACCCAGCTGTTCCAAGAATGTAAGACACCGACTGTGAAACTGAGAAAATATACTTTAGATTAATTCCCAGCAGCGTTAATTTGTATTGTATAGCACCTAGCCATTCCTTGTCTCGTCTTGTAACGTAATTTGACCAAAGACAGCTTACATCTATAGTGTGTTGTAAACCGGTCGCGTTTTCACTCTCAAGCTAATTGCGGTAACTATACTTTTTATATCGCACCTGCCAATGCAAATTTTTTTATAATTTCACGTTTATCGAAGACGACGCCCCAAAAGTCTTCAGCGTGGAATCGAATTAGAATTAACCTACATAGGAATAATGATGCACTTAAAACACAATAAATGGAACGATCATTCACAGTTGTTTTGGAGAAGTGTTACAAATAGGCCTTGTATTCAAATTGGTAAATAATGTTTTTTTCCTCATAACTAGTGCACCATTGCTATCCATTTTGTTGGATTACGTATTGCTGCATAATCTTTAGAGTTTTTTTCACAGGTGTTTTGAACGGGTTTCAATTTGTTCCTTAATAGGTACAGCCAAATGTCCATCGGACATTCGCGTCAGATGCCTTCCGGTGTTTTTAAACAGTTGGCAATTGAGAAAGAAGTGTCACATTGATAGATTGAATAGATATTATATTTCGGCTTAATCAATCATCAGCTTTTATTATACCGTTGTATTTATTTTTGTTGATCTGAACACATCATTGATAAAATGGATCAACACAAAGCAATGTTAAAAACGCAAAATTTCCATGATTTACAGGCTGAGGGAGCTGTAGAACAATCATTACTATGTCGTTCCTTATTCACAACGGTATTCCATTAAACTAGTTCTACGAGGTTTTTCCAATTTAATGGTGAGTTTGTAATGCATAAAATAAAGCCTGAAACTAACACGATACTAGCATACCAATAAATAATTTATACCATTGCTGGATTTCTTGTCACGGTGTCAACATATACAGTAAACTCGCTGATTCATATTCTGTATAAATGAATCAAAATATACACAATCGGTACTTTTTCATAACTGCCAAAAAAACTTGGCTTGCTGACTATTTCAAGTGGGATGTTTGTAATGGAAAGACGTGACTCAATTTTCAATAAATTGTAAACGTTTTTGTTATTACATGTCAAAAGCAATTGGAATGAAAATTTAAATATTATCTAAAGGTGATTGATGCTTTCGTGTCTACACAAAGGAATATATGTTAACCAAATATAATAGGGAGGCACGTCATACGCCCCGGTAAATAGGAAAGCGTCCCTATATTACACAATAAATTAATATGACAGGCATAATAGGAAAACGAAAACGAAAATAAACAATCTTCAGATTATGATGTATTGCATCGGAGTATTTTTTAGCATAGACCAGGTCAGCTTTAAAACATTTTGCGGTGTTGTTTGAAGAGATTTTATAGAAGGAAGTAAGGTGTCAAGAAAGAAAGCAACTAAGAACATGGCAGAATAAGGTCAAGGGTGTACATGATGGTTAATCCATTGCAAACTAAATATTTTTTATTATATGGCAACTGGGTTCCCGAAGAATGGTGGAAAACCAGTAAAAAACGTTGTAAAATCACCTCGCGATCTCCGCAGCAACTGGGAAACTACACAAACACCTCTTAAGGCGACAGGGCGATTTGAACTTATACTGGATACAGCGACCGGCCCTCGGCAGTATATTGCTCAACCAACTAAGACAGAGCGCAGCACTGCAAAGTAGGTAAATTTACTTCATTGGCACCAGTTACTTTGACGAGAGCTTCTTGTGAGCTCTCTGAGCTAAGGGCCACCAGAAAACCGATTTGTTGTGCTGTCCTGTTTTGAGTCCTATCTTCGTCCAGTGGTACCCTTGTCTGTTGCCAGTGTTGTTGAGGGTGATTTCCTTCACCCATTGTGCGGGTACGCCGTCATGTGACTGAAATACCTTAAGTACGGCGTATAACCTCAATCAATCAATCAATCAATCTAAATGTCCGTCTTAAATCTCTTTCTTTACAGCTGCAGTTGTTATGTTCAGGTCCATTATCTATGTCGTCCAACAAAAATGCACAATAATACAAACATAAAAATCAAAAACTTATGATTGCTTTGTTAACTTATTCATAGTATCTGTGACTTTTCACACAACTGTCACACAACTACGCTCTTTAATCGGGCGGATAGTCGGACCTTCCTAGCTGTGACTGAGAGGCTTCAAGAAGCCGTTTTCTTATATTGTCCTGTTTTGAGTCCTGACCTTGTCCCTTGGGGTCCTTGTCTGTTGCCATTGCGGTTGAGAGAGGTTTCCTTTACCGATTTGGCTGACACGCCGTCATATAAGCGAAATAACCTTTTACTGTGTAAAACCGAATCAAACAATCAAAGAAACGCTTCTTTTAAGAAAAGGTTGTTTACTCGTCTAATATCCATTATTCAACAAATTCCTCATTTTAGTCTGGGTGATCTAAGCTTACTATCTACTGTTGTCTCTGATCACTCACACGAAGACAATTATCCTCCTGTAATAAGCAGTGGACCAGCCCCAAATGTCTCCCAGAAACCCGATATTCCCCAGTGTTGGATATTACGTAGTCATATTCAGAGACTCTTGTAAAACTAAGCCCCAAAGGGATCTTGTCCATTTTCTGTCATCGAATTATGAAATGATAACGACAGGCTCGTTTCATGTGATAAAGATGTGGTAATACAGATTTGTTTAGTTTGTAATTAGAGGCCGTTTTCTCCATTTTAAAATGTTAGCGAGGAATCAAACTGGAAAATGTTCATTTAATTTGATTTATCAGATCCTACAGGGATCGTATCGTGTTACATGTTTATAATTAAAATATGCTTCATGAATAATAATACTGGCTTAGAACCATCTACATTTATTTAACAGCGATGCATATTTTTTGGTGGGGATTCTTAGAGTTAATATACGTACTAGTCTCTTGCTGTCTTAGACATTTATTGATATAGAATTAAAGCGTGGCTGCAATAAAATATTAGTGTTGTTTGTAAGTTTGAATTAATATTTCGTCAACTATTTATATGCAATCATACGTCATGCCAATCTCATCAGTTGATATTTTATAAACCTGTTATTTAAGTTTGAACTTATTTTAAATGCATGCTACCACAAAATAAAAGATCGATTACTGGCATTAGTGGCATTATCAAGTCAGTGGCGAAAAGTGAATCATGGAATTAAATATGCTGTAAGCACTGCAACGTAACTCAATTTTTTACTGTCATAGATCTATGGCCTTTGCAACAGTTTTAATAATTTATGGCACTGACAATTTTTTTTAAAGAAGATGGCGCTGAGTCTTCAGAATTTGTGTCGCTTTTATTAAGCATTGATCATGTCAATCTTACCCTTACAACACAGGGCGGATCTTTAATCATCTGTTACAATTCTTCTAAGACAATTTAGTTCACATCTAAGCAATACTAATTTAATCCTTTCTCGGTTACGTGCTGTGTGCAAAAATACTTGACAGCCAAATTGTTATGGCTGTTACGTGCTTCGATGAGGGTCAAATGGCAATGACTGTGCTGATGAGGTATAAATAACAGCCATTTTCTAAACATGTAGAATTGACTATAATGCGCCACAGATACCGCTGCCGTAGTCATGGTACCTCGTATAAATCCTGGACGCCTGCAGCGTCTCGGGCTTTGAGTCGGAATCAAAATGAAGGCATACCACCTCTACGTCGTTCTTAAACCCCTAAGCAATGTCCAAACTATCTCTTTTGAAACACAATATTATCCCTTGATATTAATTATTTATTCATTTTTTAAAGATTCTTCTACAAGCCATCATTAAAAGGGGGCTTGTCATTTTTTCTGTCTATAGTTATAAGATATTCAGTGAGCGACAAGTACAACTATAATTATTAATGAAAGACGAGAGCGGGGTGGGATTGGCGTACGGTTGTCAATGTCGTCTACAGTTCTATCAACTTTTAGAAAATGGATACCTCGATAGACGAGATTCGGCGGGGACTATTAAGTTAATACAGTAATATCCACTTTACGTGGTATAAGATAATTGATAATCCCCCCTTCGGAATTGCCCGTCTGTGGTCTGATAGAATGATGAAGTGGTGTTATATGACAATTATAATTAATATTTAGAATTCAATTTCGAGACAACCAAAGGTCAGTGGGGTTAACTCAAACATTCGGAGGTGTTGTGTGTATGCTAGTTTATTGACATCACCAAACTTCAAAAGGACTCCTGGGAGAAAAGATTGCGTTTCAAAACTTGTCTAATTGTAACATAAAATGCAACAACATTGTCTGTGGCGTTCGTGTGCTGAATTTAGTACTAGTTTCCATCTGTGTCAAAAGTAAAGAAACTAAAAGTGTCTATTTAACAACGAAAATCAGAATTTTGTGAATCTATAACGTTTGACACAACAACACAACAACTGGTTAAGCGAACATTTTTGACTTAAAAAGCCTGAGTTTATTTGGTTTTGTCTGTAAATTTCACATTAAAAAAACTAAGTTCATGGAATAGGTAGGCCTATTAATGTCCGAAATGGCTCCTTGAATAGTTATATTTTACAGTGATATAAATTTTAAAGTCAATTCCAAAGACGAGATCCCAAGAGACCTTGTCATTTGTTTCTGCCTATAGACCTACTTGTCAATGAAAGACAAGATCAACATGTCTAGGAAGGATACATCTTTTCACTTGACGTGCTGGAATATAAATTTACGTCAATTTGAATTAAAACTTCATGGCGAATTTCTAGACTATCAAATATCAGGAGAGTTAATGGAACAGTAAGAGATAACTACCATAAACATAAACTGATTGTCGTTGGACGAGCGTTTCCGGTGCACAGGTGTTTTCTGGGCTAAAGAGCATCACGAAGCCGATTCGTTTGTGGTGTCCGGTATTATGTCCTGTAAGTATACTCTATTGTCTATACCTCTTGCCAGTGTCGTTGAAGAAGGCGACCTTCATCCATTGGACTGGCACACCATCACATGAGTTAATTAACCCCAACAAACAAAACAACAAACAAACAAAGCAATGGCTATTTAATGGCACTGAAAGACTTAGGCTATATGCAGTTAGTCATTGGAAGCTAAAGTATCCAGCTTAAAGTTTGATTGACTGACCATACTTACGATTATTGAATCATATGCCGTCAGGAAGGCAAACACGCTAAGAAAAACGATACTGGGTATACATTTACAGGACGAAAATAGGACACCGCAACAAATCGGCTCCCTGATGCCCTTTAGCTCAGATGTAATTTAAAGATTTTTTGGGCGAAAATAGCGTAATGTGGAATTAGAAGCTGAGTCGGAAGCTGATCATTGCTTAATTAATGACTTATGCATGATTATTCCACTCATATGGGGGCGTTTCAGTTCATATGTATAAGGATACCACTTTTGAAGACAGTGACAAAAACTGCCATAATATTAAAATGAATGAATAAAAAGGTACAATAGTAAAAATAGTGGAAAGTTACGACATGCTAGGGTGGCTTCCACATGGAGAGCATATAAACAATATTGCTTTCGACCGGTGTAGTATATAAAAATGTTATAATAATGATAATTTTATCATTAGCAGGCTTTCTTCGTTAGGAAGTTGAATGAACCTTTGATGGCATTTGTTACGTAATGTTAAATTCAGAGTGCTTATGAGCTCAAATTAAGAACTAAGGGATTCAAATGCCTATTCCACTTGCTTTAAACAGCTGATTTTCTTTTCGCAAGTGATTGAAATTTTCCCAGTTTAATTAAAAGCTTGTTTAGAAAAAAGTAACAACAGGGCGAAATAATAGAATAACGAAGAAATTTATATGGATTAACTGCTATACATATACTTATTATGTTAAAAATATTATGTTTTTTTTACATAAATTCAAATCTGTTGTCTCGCTACTGAATACAAATGCATTCTTGCGCAGAATGGGTTCGCATGTAGTTTCCAAATCATTTCATTCAATGATTAAGGCTTTTTGTATATCTGTTTAGTTGCTTATCAGTTTAACTTCATCTGTTCTTTTGTTTAAGCTGCCTTCATACGATGCGATTTGTAGTCACGCCTTTACGGGACTCCCCAAATTACAGACTTTTTTTATTGGTTGAGATTTTAAAACAAATATCGACCAATCATAGCTCGGTAAATAAGGGAAATCCCCAAAGGACGTTCTTCAAGTCGCAAATAGCAAACTATGACGGCGAACTATTGAAAATGAATTGTTTCCACCCGTAAATAACTTATTGAACTTGCCAGTTCAATATAATAAACTGAAAGAGACTCCCTTTTTCTTTGTCACATTTCAGCTCAAGCAGAGCCAATTCTTCAATTCTTCTACAAAAAACAAAACATTGCAAGACGTTTTCTAAAATAGAGCATCAATTGCATTTCAGCCAAAGTCAATGGTAAGCAGGTGTTAGTACCTAGTAATTAATGGGGATGGGCGTGAAACCATAGCGACGAAACACGTTTAGCCATTAAGTTTGCTGCTTGATACGGAGATGCCGAATGTTTCGTGTGCTTACATTCTTCTTTATTCTAAACCAATCTATGTTCAGAAAGCTTACTCTGTCTGACAAAGCTCGCACCTGCGTGGATCCTTCCTTATCTCTACACAGTTTGCTTTTCTCTATAAATCGTTAAAGACATGCAGGAACATTACAGAAGGGTCTTAAGAGACAGAGAATCGGCTCAAGGTATCGCCCAAGACCCCACCAACATATTGTACAAGTGTTCAATACGTGTCCTATGTAACCCGATATGTCAACATGAATGAAAAATGATAAGATAAATGGGTTCTTCTGACAGTTAAGGGGTCTACGGGAGAATGGGCCGACTATTAAGTATTCCTATCATGCAACTCAAAAAATAGTTATCTCAATAATTAAATTTAATAAAAACATTATACAGGTAAATAGATTACAGTGAGAATAACGTATTAAAAAAAATCATACTCACATAAACCATGTAGTTGTTGAGTTTGCACATGTATTCTCCAAATATCCAGTCCGGTAAGGCATACAGAGTACTTGTAAAGGGTACAACTAATACCAGAAATGCGAAATCAGCAATTGCTAGGTTAATGATGTAGTAAGTAGTCGCTGTTCTGTCACCTTGCTTTAACATAGTAAAAATAACCAATCCATTTCCTACTGCACCGAAAAGTGTCAAGATAGCCCACGCCACCGGTACCAGGACGGAGTGGACTTCATAGGGATTGTCCCCGGTACTGTTGGCTTCTTCCACTGATATGTTATACTCCACGAACATCATCCGTGCTGGAGTCGTGTTCATGGTTCATTCATTCCTAGAAATGAAGGAAATCAAGAAATGAAAAATCTGTAACCGGACTGGGACGTCCTGATAATTAGATATTGGGTCGATTGGTGCCATATGGTGCTTTGTCTCGTATACCGTGACCAGAGCGAGGATTGATGTCGTGTGGTAAGCCGATTCTTCAGCGAATTAGACGAGTTAAGCAGCATAGTCAAATTTTGCGTGTCAATGAACTTCCTTTCGCCCTACTTTGAGGACGGTCAAGTGATGCCATCATTGAAAGGTAATCTCCAAAAGGAGAGTTATGGTTAAAGCTAGGTGAGGAGGACCTGCTGGTGAGATATGGTAGAAGTTGGACGTTGACTTTTAGTATCGTATTCAATACCCAGGAATAACCTGATATAACCACCATTTTTTTTATATTACACTTTTGGAGTTATTTTTGGTCGAAAACCTACGTTTCTGTAAAAAAACGTTTAAGATTTACAATACGATTCATTTCACCGAGCAATTCAGGTGTGGCATAATTCTGAGAATAAAGCCACGCTCTTCTAAGCCAACATTGTGATGCAAAATTGGAGAAAAATGTTGTAATATAAGAATTATTTTCTTCGATATGAATAATAAAAACGACTATTGCGCATCGAGTTTTCAATATCATTATTTTGTTCTCTTGAATGTTGGCATTTATAACTCTTTAAGCTGTTCGCGTTTCACTTAATTCCACAACTTATTCAAGCAATTTTGATTGTGTTGAAACTACGCTTGGCAATACCAACTCTATATTTAAAAATCACATACTGTTTTTTTCATATGGCTTTTCTAGAAACAACACATTTATTGTCACCTTGATAAGTGCTCTTTATAGCGTAATCAAAGTAATGTTACTCCAGGGGATAATGGTGGGTCTTTATGGCGACAAGTTTGACCAGGCTAAGTGGTAATTCATTGTTACATTACTACCGAAACACCAGGGCAGCGCTATGGATCAGTTGCGTGAGTGTTGGGCTGCTGATTCCCCTTGTGTGTACCCGGTATCGGTTGGAATCGCTTTGTCGATCTTAAATAAATAGATTTCCGAAGGCTACGGAGATCGCGGGGTGAATTTTACGAAGTTTCTTTCCGGTTTTCCGCCACACACCGGTCAAACACATGCATGACTTTTGGTATGGTCACCTATATGTCTGCATCGGTGTTAGCTTGTGTTATATGTCAGCGGGATATCTACTGTATTGATGACCTATTATTTGACGGATACAACTTAACAGTTATCGGATATTGCAAAACAAAAGAATAAAGCCAAATCATGTGGGATTTTCCTGTAATTAGTCGTGGAATAAAGACGCGAAATGTGAAGTATACCATGTGCGTCCGCTTCACAATTTCCTTTCCTATTAACTAGAAAATAGTATGTATTGATCGTTGAATCCAATGCCAACCTTGTACTTTGTTTAAACCGGCAAAATTAGACAAACAATTATCTATCAGGATGGAATTTAATTATCAATATCTGGTTCAGATTCGCTTCTGAAAGGTTATCTGTACTCGTTGATAACAACGAACTCAGGCGAATTCTCGATTATCATGCAAGACAAATTAGATAAATATTGTATTATTTTTTGCCAGCGGGTTTCTATTATAATGTGAATAAAACATCAGGTTTCAAACAGAGATAAATGTGAAACAATTCTGTGTTGGGTCTACAATCAAACCAATTAAACTGTACCACCAATGAGATAGTGACCAATCAATTGTTCATTACCAATTAGATTGTGACCAATCAAATTGCATGACCAATCAGATAGTGACAAACCAAAGTGCATGACCAATCAGATAATGTTTGACCGTCGTAGTACTCATGCTTATAATCTTAATAAATCAATATATATGTAGCGATACAATTAGAGCTGCATGCCCAATTAAAATTAAATCATCATCATCATTATAGCGATACAATCGTTGTCTTCGTCCAGACTTATATAACCAATGATATATACCCATTAATTATAAAATCTCTGCTAGGTCGAATAACTGTATTTTGTTTTTGAAACTATGTAATTGTTAATATATATCTCTGCTTACCTTAATGCTCCCGTGACACGACCGAGCATATACTAGGAAGACAAGTTTATTCTTCGCATGAATTTGTTTGTTTATACACAACACAGCACGAATTTCCCGGCTGAGTTGGACATTTATCGAGATAATCACAACGTATACCCACATATTGTTCATCGCCTTTTAAAGGAAATAAAAACGTTTGAACTGAACATAATGTAGACAATTGATAAATCGGTATTATTTTTTAATCCACAGGCTTTCTAAACAAAGATGAATTGCTGTTCTCAAATCAATGCAACACGTTGGATATAACGGAATCCTGTCATAACCGACCTATGATAAAGCGGAACTTGCGCATCGTGGTCGGTATTCTTGTTTTATGCGCAGGCTATCTAACCAATAACAACAACATAACCCTGGTGGATTTTAAACTTCTGTTTATATTTATAAGCAACATTTCTAAATGTTATTTAAACAATGTTAATTTACACTTATCAAATCGATGCAGCAAACGGACGCCCGTCATGACTGCCAATGCCAACTCCTGCTTGTCTATCGCTAATCTCACATATCCGCGAGGTTTGTAACCCAGCTTGATCTAAACATGAGTTTGGTAAAATAATTTAAATTGGGTATAACCTGTTTCATTTCATACTGAGCACTCAAAATTAATTTCAACAGTCAAAGATCACATCCGTTTCAAAATATTGTTTCTGTTGTGTTGGCCTTTCGTGGACGTTGTTGTTGTATTGCTACCCTTGCCAAAACCGACGGACTGTCTTTATAGATATTTTCTGCAGCCCTGTCTCACTGTAATTGTCTTCATACTTGATGAGTTTATATAATGTTTATAATATGGTTTACCCAATAAGCTTAATGGTTTGCCCCTGTGTCTAACAACATATTTTCTTATAATGTTATATGTCTAACTGAAATAGGGTAAGAGAACAACAAAATATATTGAACCGGAGCAGATAGAGTGCACACAGCAATTCTGCAAAATCGTATTCTTCGGGTATATTTTACTTTCAGTATCTTGAGAGAACCAATTTGTCATTGAAATGCATGGTGGACTTTTGGGCTGTCAACAGTCTATCTGTTCAGACTCACTTTGTTTGTGTTTGTTTCATAATGGGATCTACTCTACTGCGGTAAGAACGGATGACATCATATAAAAATATACAAGCACAGGTTTATATTCAACGGACATGTATATATTAGGATATGTATATATTAGGATATGTATATATTAGGATATGTATATATTAGGATATGTATATATTTATGGAGTGAGAAAAATATTTAGCGTTCTTAATGTCATTTTAATGATATTTGTACCATATGTATACTGTTGTTTAAATCAACAAATAAATTAACAACAAATAATGAATAATTTAATTCACAAATAATTAAGATTTTATAAACAATTAATATAAACAATTTCAATTTTTAAATATGTAAGCAATCCTGTACATTCTCATCACATATATGTTCATGGAAACTTTATGTATATCTTAATATTAATTAGTACTTTATTTATAATATTATTTGTTGTTATTGTTATTTTCCTTGGGTGTTATGACAAACAGTCGACTAATAGTATGTCCTGGTTTAAATAAAGTTTATTATTATTATAAATAGTTAAAAAAAAATACTATTACTACTACAACTACATGTACTACTACTTCTAAATAATAATAATAATAATAATAATAATAATAATAATAATAATAATAATAATAAATATTAATAATAATAATAATAATAATAATAATAATAATAATAATAATAATAATAATAATAATAATAATATATTATTATTAT
>JAVFBZ010103946.1:0-14024 GCA_032466195.1 Katharina tunicata | reverse complement strand
TCAGTTTCTTTAATTTTTGCTTAGAACGATCACAGTAGAAGTTCTTGTCCATACGACCTTGAGAAAACGTAAACAAAAAAAAAGGCAAAAATTATTTTAAAAACATCTAGAATGAACTTCTAAAAACTTGTGCACCGTTTTCAATAAAACATTTTTGAAATCTCTACGATGATTAGTTTTCGATTAATTTGCCTTTGAAATTTAGAATCTGCCAAAATCTGAAATGCATGAAAAAGGCAATTTAAGTTTGTCAACATTGTAGTGATTGATGTTTGAGTGGGTTATGGTCTCACAGTGGGTGGTTGATTGGAAATCAATAGAGTATCATAAAAGGTAGAATACACAATGATCTAACTGACTTGTTTCAATCTAGTCTTTACTAGTGTGATTATCCTGTTAATCACTTAACACCTTGTCAACAGTTCATTTATCAACAACTTGAACAAGCTTATGGAAAACTAAATTATCTATTATTAACATTTCAAATTCATTTTTGAGCCAGCATAAAGATTGAATACTTTTCTTTTAATCTAAGCAATAACAAAAAATAGTTCAATTTTGAGCAGATGTGGTCCAGCATGACTTTAAACCGAATTCATTACAAAATACCAGCCAAATACATGGCCTTTGATATAAGTAAATGTGTACAGATTCCTGACCTTTTGCCAGACTTGCACTTTATCGGAAACTCAATAGACCCAGACTTAACTGAACCGTCAGACCATCACTATCGGTTTGAGAACACAATCAGGATGACAACTACATACAACATATAGAATTATAACCATAACTGAACATTTAGCCAAAAACAAAAGCCTGGTATGACAGAAAACGGACAGGCCATGAATTCATAAAGCAATTTTGTCTTCATGCAACTTACATGGTTCCAATTACCCAGCCGATATCTAGCTATCCTATTGACAGCATATACGGGTTGGGCACAAGTTCGTGTTACAAAAATAACCTTAGCTAAAACGTTTCTCCACCAGAACACACAGGGCTAAGATAATGAATTTATGAAGTTATTTGTGATTATCTTCTTCACTGAGAATCAAAAAGACAAAAAAACATCTACAACACAATATTTGACTAATTGTTTCCAAGCTCTTTGCTAGCAAAGGGTTCAATTCTAGGTTACTCTCCAGTATAACTCTCCCAGTATACAAAGGCAAAGTTGGTGGCCGCTGAGCTAAGGACATCAGGAAGCGGATCTGTTGTGGTGTCCTGTTTTTATGTTTCCTGTAATGTATTGTCTTTTATGTTGCTGGCGTTGTTTAGGGTGGTTTCCATCACCCATTGGGCTGGCATGTTGCATAAAAGTGAAATAATCTTAAGTATGGCATAAAACCCACTCAATGGTTTTCTTGTGTTAGTGAACCTTCAAGAAAACCATTTCCTAGTACAATGAGCAACAGCAATGACCATGAAGTCTCCTGTCACCTGACAAAACAACTACCCTAAATCCTAAACAAATTCGACCTCAAAGGGCACAAACTTTAAGTAATTTATTGAATGTTTACGTGTGAATTTTGGAACTAAAACTTACATTTTAAAGTCTGAACTTCATAAAAATTTCAAAATTGCATGTCTACACCTCTTACCCTTTGCATAAAATGTATTTTTATAAGTTGTAAAGGGGGGTCAAATTTGTCGAGCTTTTACGGTTGTCTGAGAACAATTACCCACAGCACTTCTAGACACCAGAGCGCCTCCTGTTTGATTTGTGTCATATAGTATTGCACTAGTCCACATCACTAGTCCTATACTTATGATACTATTGGGATAGTGTTGTGGATAGTATTTTGTTAAAAATTACGCACATAATATTATTTGGAATCTTCAAAATATACATTAATGCAAAAACTATCACATATTATGTCAATAAGTTTCAATAACCTGGAAGCACAGTTAATTATAGCATTTTTGGAACTTTGTGTACGTTATATACACGGTTTTGAAATGAGTCTCTAGTTGAAGAGGTAACTACTAAAAAAGAATATATACACATGTAGTTGACTATTGTGGCAGCACTAATTACAATAAATAGATAATCTGGGCTGGGTTGTTCAAAAGTTTAACCAGGCTTAAATGAACAGCGCAATAATGAAACTATACTGTGATTTGACGTCATATAACAATGGTTTGAAGATGATACACTTTTGAACAACTGGCCCAGGCCTACTGGCGAGAAGCCAATAACGGGTCTGATTGGAGACAGATACAGTGTCAGGGATGACCATCTGTGATCCTTGCCGGTCTTTCACTGGATACTGTTTGGATGACGCGAACGGTACATTTGATTTGGAAAGACAATTTTGTTGTTATCCAACTTCTGTTTCCAAAAAGTGGACTGGGGAAAAACATTATATAATTACATATAATTGATGTCAAATTCAAAAAAAACTTCAAATGTTGATAAGAAAATAAACACTGTTTTCACTCGAAATTAGACTAAGTTGATTAAATAAATTTGCTGTTGATTTACTTTACTGTACATTGGCCTCAGAAGGATCTTCAGGTTATATGTACTTTAAAGAAAAGTTTAGACAAGATTTCAATTAACTCTTCAAGTCATCCATTTCCTTGTAATTCAGCCACACAACAAGGATTTTAAAGTCGCCGGGCAACAAAACGCTTTTGGGCTAATTGCTTAGAGCAGTTCTAGACGGATCAATACCCAAGAGCAGACATAGCGATTTGATTTTGGACAGATTTGCTCAGATGCGGTGAGGTGCCACTGAGGGCAAATTAATATCCATGGACACTTGGTAATGTTGTAAGGTTCTACCTAGTACAACTACTTTAATAACTCCACAGAAGCGGTTTTTATTTAAGATCGTAAGTGTTAATGTCGAAATTGAAAGGGCAAATTATTTCATTCTCTACGGAAAAAAGGCCCTATGGACTGATGGCTATTGGTGGAGCCGATCATTTATCAGTCTTGTGCCTGCTTAACAAACTATCCTTTCCCGAAGAATACCTTCAGGCCGGCTAGAGCGTTGGATTACTGACACAGGGATCATTTCAACATTCGTTTGTGCCTAAAAGAGAAAGCTAGCTTAGATGGGTCAATTCTACTTAACCTGTTGACAATATCATGACGTATAAAATTTATAACCTGCTTTCTTCAATGCCGTTACCAGTAGACAATTCTATATATTTTTGAATAAATGCAGAAAATTTTCTTTGCCTCCAACGGGATTCGAAATCGGGTCTCTGGCTAGCATACATTTCCTAAAAAGTGTGCGCCCCCCAAAAAAGATGACGGTGAACATGACAGACAGGCAAACAACACAATAGCATGGATGATCTGGGCAAAGGCAACACAGACAGATTGATCCTTTTGTGGCACTCCACTTCAAAGGTCAACCAAAAACATGAATACTCTTGGATAAGAATATAGAATGACGAGTTTCACAGATCAAAAGAACCTTGAAATTGATCTAGGAAGTCAGTTTCAAAGAGAATTTTGCTTTGTCCTTCAGGTCAAAACAGTTTTTCTCTTAAATATACAAAGTTTATTATCTTGGAGATATTGATGCAACTGTTTCAAGTCCACAAGTTCAGCCAGTGAGTTTCAGAGGGACATTGAAGGAGACATTTTCCTTTGAGATACAGCAATTGATGAAACGGATGAAACAATTAACTGTTATACAAGCTTATTGTATGTGTAAAGACCTTGAACCAATCATCAAACAAAGGAAAAATCTATGGACATTGTGAGAACAGTAAGAATAAAGCCATGAAATTGAAATCCCCTGAGTTATGCTGCAAATTTGTGGTTATGAAAGGTTTGGAGCACGCACTCAGTACAAAATCAACACCAATTCCATTCGCTTTAGCACGCTTTTGGGGAGCTCATCAGTATAGGAGGTAGAAAGGCATTACATTTTTTTTGTTGGCTGTTTGGAAAGTGTTTTTGCATGTTACGCAAAACAAGTTTGGTTTAAATAAAGGATTGATTTTCAAAATCGAATCGAAAACAGTGTGTATAAGTGCAAAAAAAACCATTTAAATCCTTACACAAGTATACTTTCTGGTTGAGTACGGTCTTGAGCATGGTCTGAACCTTGCTCAGGATTCCATTCTCAGTTGAGCACAGAAAGCATGCTCAACTTTTTTATATCCTACGTTTTTCAACTTAAAGTTGTCAGAATCAGATTAAAAAACTGCATCCTAATTGTTGACATTGGAAAGAGAGAGCCATTCCCTATCCTAAGGAAACAACAGGATTGATTGATTGATTGATTAGGGTTTTATGCCATACTTAAGGCTATATTTCACTTCTTGATGCCCCACTAGGGCACAGGATGCTCCCCCCAACCACCCACTGGAAATCCATAGGGAAATTGAGTGATTTCAATTAAAGTCATCTGCACAGAATAGAAAAGGCTATATATTCAAGAGAAGTTGTTGACTTAAATGGTTACACAAAAAGCCATTCCTAATGCCTGGTTAGAAAATCCACTGAAGACTAGGTCAAAAAAGTATTGAAATTTGACAATTAACTCTTTTTAACAGTAACCAGCCAAAGGTACTTTCTAAATTGTTTACTTAAGAATGAGGTACAACACAATCAATGGCATCACTTACTTGTAATAGTAAGTGAAAACTAGGTCGGAACACCACAGAAACTACAGTCAAGGTGCCTGCCTTTATACTGTTGTCAAAAATAATATATTAACAGTCATTCAAAATGATATGACCAGGCGATGAAAGGATCACTGAGTTGAGACGAGGTCAGTACAGATTGATTGATTGAATTGATTGGAACTAGGTTCAAATGTTCACTCTCTTCTAGACAAATGTGACTACCTAATTGTTGACATAAGAAATAGATACACATTCATTCCAAATGCTAGGAGCACATAATCTGGGTAAAACCAAGGCCAGAACCTGTAAAACGCTTTCCCCATTGTTGACATAAGACATAGATAGAGAAAGAGCATTTCCACTGATAGGACCAGACAACCCAGAATAGAGAGTGAATCGTAGACCAGAACAGTGAAAGGCTGCTTTCTAAAGATAACTCTTAACCAAAAAGACGCTTGTCAAATTGTTGACTAAGGAAATGTATAATCCTCAACCATTCAGTTTGCTAGGAAAGTTTCAGTTCATTACAAACCTGAGTCTTACTCAATAAATCTAGGTTCTATCAGCCACTGATTAATTTGACTAAGGTCTCTGGACTTTTCAACAAACAATCTTCTTTCAATAGTAATGGTGGCTTAACTGGTCTCGACTGGACAAAAGGGTTCACCATTTCCTGTTGCTAAGAGACAGCAAACCAGACAGACTGATTGTCTGGGATTGATTAAATTCCTCGTCAAAGACAATTAAGAAATTCAAAATCGATTTAGTGATCTCAAAGAGGTGTCTCCAGAGCTAATTGCAATACATTCGAAAAAATGTTGTTTTAATAATTTTGTCTGTCTGTATGATGACTAATTATAATGTTAAAACAAATTATTTTGCAATTTTTCATCCTTTTTCTCTGGAATAGAAAACGTCCAGACTAAAAAGACACTAACTGGCTCTAGACTAAAACATTTTATTGTAAGGCTGTGCTTTATACAATGTTCTCAGGAATATTTCTTGTAGCATCTCTTCTTTTCATCCTGTAATTGTTTGTTGGTCTTCTATTGTAAATACTGTGCCCAGAAGATCTTCGTATCTCGCAGATTTGCCTTAAATGGCATTGACATAACAAATAAGATTAGAGTGAAGCCCCTTCTTCTGGACTAATTTCAGTGACGAAGCAAAAGAAACAAAACTATTTTTCAAAGTCTTCTCTTAACAAGCCAGTGTAAACAGTTTTTTTTTTGTTCGTTGCAAATCAGAGTCGCCAATAAATCTGTCGACCACCAAGACCACTCAGATCTAAGTCAATTGAATGAAGATTCACTAAGCTAACCTCCATTTACAAAACATTAACTTAAGGTTGTTTCACTCATATGATGTCTCAGCTCAATGAATGAATTGTGTCAAAGACAGCAATTAAGTATGACACATAATACAGTATTAGATACCATAACAAATTTGCTTCATTTGTTATAATTAATCATTGATCATCAAGGGCCGCGACTTAACTCAGTTGGGTGAGCGTTGAACTGTTGAGTTCCATTCACCCCCTCCCGTATTGGTCTATCCCAATATTGACCTTCGTTATATAAGGGAAGTTTTAAGGTGGCTACAAGGGTGGTTTTTATCATTTCCTATTTGCCTTCCTTCAGAAATAGCAGCACAAAGTCATCATATAAGGGAATTACACTTGAGTGGGAAGTTAAACGCTAATCAAATAAAATTAATAAAGCCACCTTCCATCGCAGACTTTTAATTAATTGGAACAAACTGAATTGTGTGTGCCAAAGAAATTCCTTAAACCGTAAAGGTTTAAATCTTCGGATAATTTTTTATCAGCGCTTATTGTTTATATTACACTCAAATATATAGCATTTAAGATGAATATGTTTGGAGTAAAACTTATTAAACTTCTCAAATATAGAATCAAAATATTATTAAACTTCTCACAGTTTGGGGTTTTACACCATAGTCAGGCTTAACTGACCCTAGTGACACACAGGACATTTACAGGATGAAAAACAGGACATTACAACAAATTGGATTTGAGATGCCTTTAATTCAGTGGAAGCTCTCGTCAACCACTTGCGTCAACAATCTAATCACATAACTGGAAGTAGATTGGTTGAATGGGGTTTTAAATATATACTTAAGGTTATATAATGGAGTGCAAGCCGGTAACATAGGAGATGCCAGAATACATTTATAATACACCCCTATAAATCAATTTCCCAGGGAGCACAGGAGCTAATGCAGGCTCCCACCCAACCACCTGACATGGGAAGTAACATCAGTGTTAGTGCTTGTGTGACCTGGAGGCCGTTTGCCAGAAGGCAGAAATTCTACTGGCCACAAGGCAGTGACCATCTTTTTCTCAAAGATTTCTAACGGACAATGACATTCACATTACAGTCAGAAAAAAAGAAAGGTCAACCTAATTATGAAAAAGAAAAAAATGTACAGAAGTGGTAGACTGTCCCAAAAAAGTATGATTTTATTAGGATATTTTTTTTGACGAGTAAAAACCATTGCATAACCACACACTTGAACAGAAGGCTCAACTGGTCGTTAAACTAATGCGTGTAAACAGAACTGATGGAATGCTGGAGACTGATGGGTAAAGATATTGAGTCAAATCTGTTGAAAGTCTTATTCAATTTGGTAATGGATGTTGGCTAGTTCAAATGATCTCAAATGTAATCAATTTTTATATGAATGAATAGGCCATGAAAACCAAAACTGAATGGTTCAAATAACAGCTTATTGGCAGGCTAAGCTTTCGAAGAATAGAAGCAAGCCTTTCAGAATAGATTGATTTAGATTCTTCTATTGACACTTCCATTTCAAAAAGCAAATAATTGAAAAAATTCCACAGTTTTAATCCAGCAACGTTTGCTGAGTGATCAAAAATGACTGCTGGTGATTTAGTTTGTATGTTTAATTGGATGGTGTTAAATGTCATAAAGTGTATTTTAATTATACTACATGTGTTCTAAGTCGTTTGTAGGTAATTTAGCCAGGATCATACAATCCATAAGACCAAATCAGCAAAATTTTGATATTTTCCCCTCTGTTCCTAATCCAAAATAACTGGAGGTATGTTGTTGTGAGATTGGTTTAGAATCAAATCTGTGTGCTGTTAAACCCCTCAAGTATGTTTTAAAAAGAAGAATAAAAAGAAATACACTTCTTAATTTAATTCTTTACTTTGCACTTTCTTTTAAATATTTGAGATAATGTCATTTGTATGACCACAGGGTTGAAAAAACAACAATCTTAGCGACTGTAGCATCAGCAACAAACAATCCATGACAATCACAGGACACACAGACAGACATGTTCCAATAAGGCAAAAAATGAACACCCAAAGTGAAACACACCACAAACAAAGAAGGGTAACATGGCCTCTTTATATCACAGCAATCAGGTCAACATGACCTTCCTGTCTATCACCTGCAAAAATCTCTAGGTGTCAACTGTAAAAGTACATCTCCATTTGAAACGATAGATCATGCAGGGTCTTCTATTGATCCCCACTGGAAAAACATGCAGCCATACAATCATAGCTCGAGTGAAAACCATATCTTCGGGTGAAATTTTGAAAATAATGTATTAGTCTTATGTACAATTTGGAGAGAAATTATGTATTGTTAAATTTTTGTGCGTGAGAAATTTTTCACTTTTTCTACGGGGGCGATGTTGGCACAAGTTTATTTCACTCACATGACGATGTACTAGCCCAATGGGTAAAAGACACCACCCTGAAAAATATATGCAAAAGACAAGGACAGGACTCAAGACAATACACACAACAAATCAGCTTCCTGATGCCCCTTAGCTTAGAGAGCACCAGGGCACAGGAAACTTTCACCGGCACTGTTTAAAAAGATTATTCCATAGATTACTTACGGTCAATATCATCTGCGAAGAGCTCTCCGTATATCATCCAGTATGGGTAGAAAAACATGTTCCTCACTATGTGCCAGGAAGGTTCCTCGTTGGGAAAATGGATGGATTGTCGAACTACGCCAAAACTCATGAGAACGATCAGCAAAATGATGATGTAATACGACATGTCAACTATCTGGAACCAAAACAGCAAAAACACTTACAATTATCAATATTTAATGGCTGAACTAAAAAAAAAAACTTAGCCCTGTCAGACACCTGGAAATAAAGAAAACATTTAAAACAGTGAACATGTCAGTCACCTAAAGAAATAATAAAAAGAAGAAGCCTGGCAAAACTACAAGAATAGATAAAATATTTTAATTTCATTTTGATGCAAAAACAAAATCAGGCATGAAATATTTTATGTTAGAAATTGACCATTAACAGTTCTTTCAAGGTCAGATAGCTGAGTGGTTTAGGTGGCTGGCATTTATTGCTAGCGGATTCAGTGCTTGACTCTTCAGGGTTGTGGGTTTGTTTTTCCCGCAAGGGTCTCAGTCTGCAAAATTCTTTGAACTTTAATCTGTTCAGTCTAAGAGAGTGTAATCTCAAAAAGATGAAAATAATGAAAAACAGACAGGTCCATCACCTTGATAAAAGCTACAGCCGCTGTGTTTCGACTGATTGGGGTTTTATGCCGTACTTTAGGTTATTTTACTTATATGACGGAGGGCCGGCCCAATGGCAGAAGGAAACCAGGTTAAATGATGTCGGCAATACAGAAGACACAACAATACGTTAACAGAAGAAAAACAAAGGACATCACAACAAACCGGGGAGCACCTGGCCACTTGATCGATTGGTCAGGTTTTATGCCAAACATAGCATAATTTCATATGACAACCAGGCAGCCGATTGCGTAAAGGAAACCAGATTCAACAACAACCATGGTAATAGTTCAGGTGCCCCCTAGCTCAAGCAGCATCACAATTACATATGAAGCTCATGTCAACTAGCTGTCAAGATTCACCAAAAATCATTTTAATATTTAGTTCTAACAAAACATTTATGCCAATCGCCTGCAGACATAAAATGAAAACATTAATTGACTGATTGATTGATTGATGTTCAACGCCATGGCCAAGGGTATTTCACTTATATGACAGCGCTGTAGTCTAACAGAAGATGGCTACTCTTTACAAAACAATCAACAATAAAATGTGTAGTCCCTTAAGTGTTTTTGCTATTGGAAAGGTAATGTTCCTCCAATGCGCATGACGGCATGAATATAATCTGGAAACATACTGCCCGTAGCCAGAGGGACAGGAAAACATTAAAGAAAATTAAGTGTTTTTTTAGTTGACAATAAGCAAGGGACTGAGTATGTGAGAAACAAAGCAGTTTGTGCAAACATATGTGAAATGTTAGAAAAATCTAATTCCATTTCACTAATTCCTGGTAACATGATAAATTCTAAGCAAAACGACTAAACCATCAACTTAATTGATTTAATGATTATATTAAAGGAATCAGGTGAAAATCAAACTAGAAGAAGTTTTGATGGAAATACATCTACCATGTTAATGGACTATAAACTACTGGATCGGTGCTTTTAACATTACCATTGCTTGAAAACGGTCTTTAGTAGCATCTACATGTAGGCCACAACGTTGCACCGAAATATACCAGAAGTTGAATATCCATAATATCTTATGTTATTACCATCATTTCCTGAATTTTTATTCTGCCAAAACGCTTTGTGATATTAATATAAAATGGAACTTGGTTCAATTCAAATTAATTTTACAAATATTAAATGCTAATCATTGTAAAAACTGATTTTTTTAAAATTACACAAAATTATTGGTTAATTTACAATTTTACAATTTTCAGAAAATCTAACCTATATATTATTTTCATTTCTTTGTGACTGCGATAGCCAACTGGTTTAAATTAAGCTCTGTTGTTTGTGATGACTTTTTAAATTTGGTATTCAAAAATGGTTTACATATGTGAGGGTTTACATCATAAAACCCACCAGGCAAATTCTGAAGTTACCATAATCTTTTCCTTATAAACATAAGGATATAACTAGATTCGATGTAAAAATGAAATGTAAATATCATCAAATTTAAATATATACCTAAATAAAATGTTGTTATTCTGAATGTATCAAAATGATGTGTCTTGATCGAGTGTGGAATTTTGCTACTTTTTGAAAAACGGAATCTAACCTATTACTTTACATGTTAAATTAAATGTCTATTCAAACAAATATCATTTTATATTCTGCGTGTGTTTAAGGGACAAATAACTGACTCCATGTACAACTGTGGCAGATATCGTTATGTATATATTATTTTTTTTCTTTATATAATTTTCAATATTACATGTAGTTCCTAACTATTTGAAATAAAACCTGCCGAAAAAAAAAACAAAAGAGAAATGATTAACTATGGAGTAGAATTCTAATCATTTCCATTTCACTTATCTTCAATGACTAAGAGCACCATTGTGTTATTAGTGGACAATGAAAAATATAAAAAAAAGACTCATATACCGAGAAAAAAGTCCAATATACCCTCAGGCAAATGAAATTCTTGTCATTTTCATTTTGATTAAAAAAATTCTACTGATAATACCTAAAATCAACCTAATTACAAGGATAATGAAATCACGGAGTGATTTCTAATCATTTTCATTTGATGACTTGCTGACAACATCCGAGCAAATCTTTTGTGAGATTTATATTAAAAGCCAATATCACAACAGATTTTAATTTCAGTCAGTTTGTGACCGGCGATAGGTGGCAGGAAAGAATAACAAATGGTACCAGAACAGGATTTGGTAAATAACCGAAAAATAGGTCAAAAACTTGACGTCATGTTTTTTAAATGTTACTATTTTGAAATTTGCTAAGATTTAATATCAATTTCCACATCTAATTATACTAACCAGTCAAAATACACTCAAAGTACTTCGGAAATTATAGTGGAAAAGATTTAATTTTCTTTGGTAATTATTAGGATGCATACAGTAGGATCTATAATTGGTCAACCACAAAAGACTACCTCCTACCGAGATGAAGAAATCATAGCAACAGGATATTGACTGAAAGAAATGAGATTTGTACTGTGTATTCTTAAGTGATTTTTAGTCATCTGCATGCAGGTTAAAAGCTTGGTCATTGTGTTATTTTTCACGTTGTTGTTGTCATACCAAATCAGACTTGAAAATAAGTTTTGTATTCTTATACAAAGACCTTTTTTTAAATAATAAATAATAATTTTGTTCCAAGCCAGGTCGAAAGCTTGGTGATTGTGTTGTTTTTTCAGTTGCTGTAATACCACATCACACTTATAAAGGAAGATTTGTTATGAGTATTCTTAAGTGAATTTTGGTCCCGGTCAGGTAAAAAAGCATGGCCATTTCGTTGTTTTTCCAGTTCTTGTTGTCATACCAAATCAAACTTGTAAAAAAGTTTGAGATTCTTATACAAAGAAAAATTTGTAACAATAAATATGAATTTTGGTCCAAGCCTTGTCAAAACCTTGGTCATTGTGTTTCCAGTTGTTATAATATCGCAGCACACTTTCACTGTTTCACATTCTCATATAAAGAAAGACTTTTGTAATGAGTATTTTTAATTGAAATTTTGGTCCGGGCCACGTTAAAAAGCTTGGTTATTTTGTTGTTGTACATGTATGCCACATCAAACTTGTAAATAATTAAATATATAAATAACCAAATGGGGTTTCCCATTTAATGATAGAAAGAAAAAAAGACCAAAGGAATACTCCAAACACTACTCCTCCATTACTAATTATCAGCATTTCATAGCACCTACCTGACCGGACTTTACATGGATTCTGATAAAAGGCTTAAAGGTTTTATTTGCCCCTGAGGGAAAGCGTCCATTTACGTCTTTAGATTCTCAATGTACTTTTGCTCTGCCAATTATTGAAACTGTGTGGTACCTGGCAGATATCACAATTGAACTCTTACACAGAACTTTAAGAAGTGGGATTTTTAATTTGGCCTCAAGGAAGAAGTACTCTGATGATGAGGCTCTTTAACTATACCTGTTCTATGAATGGAACAGAGCTTTGGACACCTACATAGAGCTCAACAAATACAGATTATTAATTTGGTCCATAGAAAGAAATAGTTTGATCCATGTAGTTTGATCCAATGGTATCAGCTTCGATCATTTGATTCCTGCGGATTTCCAATAAGTGGACTCTCTTTACAGATGACAATACCATTCCAATATTTCTTTGTTCTTTCATTGAGGTAATCCTCTAGCTAGGTGAAGGAAATCACCCCCATCACCACTAGCAACTGACAAAGACACCATGGACAAGGACAGGACTCAAAAGACACCACAACAAATCAACTTCCTGCTGTCCTTATTCCAAGAAAAGTGCCCTAAACTTCACACTTCTCACTCTATTGCTTAATTTTAAGAATTTATAATTTTTCTGTTTATTTACAATTTCCTATATTTCACAACTATTGGATGTCTTACAGCACCAGGGTAGGATATTTCACCATACATAAGGTTATTTCACTTACTGGCTGCCATGTTTTTCACATGGCAGCGAAGAAACTGGAGTGTCTTCAAGAGTTAGCTCTGTTGAAAAGAAACTGTTTCTCCAGTGCTAAGTATGACAGCATAAAGGTAAGTTGGAAACGTCTCCGCTGGATATATTCAACAATAGACTGGTTGATTGGGGGTTAAATTTACGCCATACTTAAGGTTATATTACTCATATGACAGAGTGTCAACCCATAGGTGAAGGAAACCACCCTAAATGATATTGACAATAACAACACACAGCAAGACATTTACATGATGAAAAGCAGGACCACACTATAAATTTCCCCCAGCTCAAACATTAAGTGATATTAAATATTTTGTTTGCAGTGCTGAATTGGAAATTGAAATGAATAAAGCAACTTCTTTATTTAAAAAATAAATGTGTCCTTAAACAGAAATGACGAAGCAAATGAATCAAAAGTGTACTTTTACAAAGATTATGATGCAAGGGATTTTTGTGACCTTTTACAGAAATCATTAAAGCATGATTTCTGTTAATGTTGTTTTGATCACACAATTGTAGTGGCCCCAAGATTCCCACAAAATCATCTCCCAGGGAATGTTAGTGTTAATTCAAATTGATGTTCTCAGTACACTCCCTGTATGTAGTTATTTGCAATATTTCATAACAAAGTTTTAACAATAGTAGGATTTTTTCTTTCAAATTGATCCAATACATCTGTTAGTTTGTGGAGTTAATAATGCTCTACCAATAATATCCCAAGTACTATTAAAGTGCCTTATGTCCAGAACATTAGAGTAAATGGATAAAAGACCAGGGACGGCGGAAGCGCCCCGACCACCCCGACCTTGGTCGGGGCAATAATTTCCGTAAAAATAAACGAGAAATACCCTTCAAGTGAACGTAATTTAAGGGAGTTTTCTTGCAGGTCCCTTGTTGAATTCAGATTGTCAATAGTGTTTGTGTACCCTGTGACCGTGGGTGACGTCG
>JAVFBZ010103945.1:26592-48445 GCA_032466195.1 Katharina tunicata | reverse complement strand
CAGTAAGTGGAAGAGACCGCCTTCACGGCAACAATCCTGGAATGCGGAAGAGACAGCCCTCACGGCAGTGAAGAATGTATGCAGCCGCTCATCCCTAGTATATTTGTGGTTAAATAATGTTTTCATGGTTTTACTCAGAAATCAATTTTCACATTTGTCGTGAGCGATTTTAATTTTAACGTTTGACGAAACGTGTTTGTTTCTTAAATTAACACCCTTCTATTATTGACAAAATAAACGTGACAAGTAGTTCATCAGTAGTTGGTACATGTACGTGTTCATCTGGCTTATTTTTTGCATGAAGACTACGCCGTCAAATATAGACAATATGTATTTGCCCTTTCTGTCCCGCTAGTTGTATTAAATAATAACATCAAACAAGGAAATAAAACAGTGAAGAAAGTTAAACAGTCAACAAAGTTTTTTTAACGAAAACCACAAGACTGCATTTCTTTCAAATGTACAATTTTTGTTTGTCGCCTGTCAAGGCGTTAAGGGGAAGGCAGTTGATCGCTCAACTCCTTCCCTTACAGTCAGTTATGTTGTCCTTGTGTTTTATTGTATTCTTACATGCAAACACAAAAAACACTTAAATGATGCATGTACTAAAATGAGAAACCCATCATCGCAAATTGTTGTACCTAAGTTCAAATTAAGTTATTTATTTATATATAAATATAACCCAAAATTCGACAACATAACAATGTGGTAGTTAATTGGTGTTTTACTAGACATGAATTTCAGCGTTAACATATCCACAATGATGTAACAATGACCTGTTAACCTCATCCTCTCATGCATATGCATGTGATTTTAAATCTGTATTATTTAAACGTCTCTTAACTATTTATGCTTAAAGTGAAGTGGTATTAAACATGTGTGGAGGTTTCTGGAAAGGGCGTTTTAAAAAATTTACTTTTTTAAGCACTATTCCAACGGGAGCGGTAAGCATAGCTTATGATGCTTCCCACAAAAATAAGTTGCATGATACATAGATTTTGGTGCAGTGCAAGTATAGACAAGGGTGCAGGTAACATAGGTTCAAAACTGGATCATACGAACATATACTATGTACAAATAAGCTGGCTGGGGATTTGATTTTATCATTACACTGGTTGTTTGTCCGGTGAACAAAAAAAATAAATGCACTAACAGATTAGAAACATAGGCATAGACAGAGAAAAACTTACTTAAACTTCGCTGTTAACCCACAGAACGTGAAAATAAACCCCTCGGATGAATAAGAAACCTTTCCGTTCTTGTAGCGAATAAAAATGGCTAGCGCCCAACAATGCATTTGTTGCAATAAATAATGTCTTACAGATTCAATAAATGTTTTGTAATATGATTCATTGTCACACAAAACTGTGTCATATTTTACAGATGGTTTACAATTTTTTCGAGAGTTTTGAAGTGAATATAAATCTTTACCAGTAAAATCCAGCTTTACAATGAGTCATTTATGTTGTATTTATAAAGATTTATCTAACTACTCCAAGGTCTATGAGAATTGCAACCATGCATTTGACTGCATGCAAATAGAAAAAAAAATACACAGAAATCCAACAATGTATAGGTTTCTCAACATTCCTCTATACTATTACTCACATTGAGAAAATCCTTACCGTTGGTACCCTTTTTGGAGAATTTTACGGATAGAGGAGGCCTGCGCGTATAGTATGAAACCAATGACAGGTGTGTATAGTGTAGTTGCTGGATAAAGTCCTAGTTTATTGCAGATTCACGCTGTGTATTCTAATCTTTGTATTCTTCGCTGATTCGCCATGCATTTAGTCATTTTCATAAAGTATATAGCATTATGCCGATTTATGAGCTTTGCAATATTAAGACGTTACGTTGATAAAACATTAAATATTTCAGTTTATGTTTAATCAATTCCTAATGTAAAAGTCATTACTTTGATAAAAGATTAAATATTTCAGTTAATGTTAAATCTATTCTTAATGTTAAAGTCATTATTTTGATAAAAGATTAAATATTTCAGTTTATGTTTAATCAATTCTTAATGTTAGTCATTAGACTGCTTTGATAAAATATTAAATATTTCAGTTTATGTTTATTGAAATCTTAATGTTAAAATCATTACTTTGATAAAATATTAAATACTTCAGTTTATGTTTTATCAATTCTTAATGTTAAAGTCTTTACTTTGATAAAATATTAAAAGATTCAGTTTATGTTTAATCAATTCCTAATGTTAAAGTCATTACTTTGATAAAAAATTAAATATTTCAGTTTATGTTTAATCAAATCTTAATGTTAAAGTCATTACTTTGATAAAGATTAAATGTTTCAGTTTATGTTTAATCAAATCTTAATGTTATATAAACTGTCTGTGTGTATAAAGATTGAATTGTGAGTTGTTTTCTTCATACACTTTGCGTGCATGGAGTTGCCTCCCCTGGGCTGTAGATTTCTCCTGTACACCGCGTTAAAAATGTGGACAGACGAAAGGAACTCACTCATCATTTACGAAATAAAGTAAATTCGGATGCTGTAAGCTAATTTGCAACGATTTCATTTAGACATTGTCTGCTTGAGAGATTCTATCTAACTGACATGCTGGTTTCCACAGGTATTTTCTTTGTAGAATCACTTATATGATAATTTTCGCAGGAAAACAACAAAGCTGGACAGCATCTTGTGCTGATGGTTTTCTGTAGTAGCGTTTGCGGCAAGAATTCAACACCCTGTTGAGGCTGTCATAGCGAAACGCATCAGTATCTTCGATGATTTCAATATAAGAATAATACACCCAACATTTGAGATGCTCATCCCATTTCAGCAACCCCCATCTGCTGCTATATACGAGCGTCCAGACCGCCCAACACAAAATTTTAATTTATGTGGGAACGATCATTTATATCTTTTTTCATTGTTGTAAATCAATGATTTATATCATGGAGACTCTACAGATTTCTTTATTTTTGCACTAAAATACTTATATTTTAAGGCATAAAATGGTATTCATCGGCTTTTGGGTTTTGTTTTTGTCTACGAAAGCCTTTCAATGGCAAACATACTGGCGTATTGGGTGATGGATTTAGGCCGCGCCAAACAAAAAACAAACATTTCTGACTTCAAGTGCTTAATTTTTAAAAATGACACAGAGGAAACTTGTTTACTTTTTGCAATTCCTCGTCCTCAAGTTTTGCTACTCCCGTCTAAACCCTCTGTTTGATAGTTCAGACAAGCTCAGGAGAAAATTTTAAACAATAAATGCCACCCGTCCCCTTCATTAAAAAAATCGACAAAGAAATAGCCAATTATAAAAACAAATCCCCCCCAAAAATGCCTTCTTTAAACAGTGACACAGTTGTGTGTGATCTTAGAAAACTTAAAAAGCCAAAAGCCCACTATAATTGTTTAATCGGGTCCCCAGTGATTGTTTGATCGATTGATTTCAATTTTTTTTATTTTGAAACGATGTAAGTATATATATTTTTGTTACGTTTAAAGGTACTATACAGCAGAATTTCGGCCAAAACTCGGCCGAAACGAATTAAACCGGGTTTTCAATATTTTTCTAGTATGGCCCAAAGTATTAGCTTTCAGAAAATATCAACCTCAACCTCGAAAATAATAATACAGGATGTAAAATCTAGAATGCGAGTCGCATTATAGATTTTACAAACTTTATTATTATTTTAATACGGAATATCGCACATTCTCAAGGTTGATATTTTCTTAAAGCTTATACTTTGGGCCATACTAGAAAAATATAGAAAACCCGGTTTAATACGTTTTAGTCGATTTTTAGCCGAAATTCTTATGTTAGAACCTTTAATAAGTAGAAGTTGTTGTCAATACGTATATATCTCACGTTTGATGCCACTACTTGTATACGATTCCTTCCAAAGAAGGCATGCATGCATGCATTGGACATTGTTAATATCACATGCAAGTAACTACGATGTTTAGCAATATTTGTAAATTAGTTTCTAATTTCCTCCATCGAATGTCAGAATATCACCAATATATTTGTTGATTTATTTAAACAGTTCAATTTGTTTTAAGTAATTCTGTTATAAGTGAAACTGGCTGTTTTTATCTGATAACTGTCTCAGCGGAAGTTATGGGATATAATAGTTTCACTAAAAACGTTCAGATTGAATGTTCGGATTCACAATGGTAAAACACATGGCGTTAAATAAACGTATAGAGGCTTATTTCCGTTGGGATGAAATAAAGCAATATATAGCAATGATGACGGCCAATGTATAGCTCAAGTATTACTTGTTCTGTTCAGATTTTTTAAATGCCTTTTTTGGTGCGAATTGAACGCCGTCTTCTCGAAAATATCTAAGCCATATTTTTTCGGCGAGGTTTAGATCTGTGTGATTCAGTTGGAGCCAGATATTGTAAAGCCACTTGATCTGAACGACTGTAAGTAAAATGTATGGTGGACTTTCCATGCTACATTTCTTGTAATGACCATTTTGCTGAGGTTAATGTATATTAAAATGTTGTTTGTCAGATATATAACTTTATTCTGTACATTTATACAGGTTCTGTTTTGCAAGGGTTAAATTTTTAGTTATTGAGGTTATCGGTATTGGCAACACATACATAAATAAAACATGGTACAAACAGTCCACCATACATTTTACTTACAGTAGTTCGATTTAAATGGCTTTCAGTGAAAAACAAGGAATCTTACAAAAAATGTAATAGCAGGTTTGTTAACAACTCGGCCCCGCGGGTAGGGTATGTAATTTGAATATATAACTTTGTTTTTAGCACTCTAATTCAAAATTGTTAATTTTAGTCAATTACTCACTTCCGTATTTATTGCGATGTAAACGCAATAACTTAATTAAAACAAAATTTAAGACATCTATTCGTGCATAATAAAAGAGTATTTCTTGTATCATGTCAAAATTATGTTGAATTGAAATGTTTAAAATGAAATTGTTGGAATCCCATAGGCGAACCCTTAAGAGACCAGATTACAGAGCACTGGCCTGGTTAGTTAGCGTCCTCTTGGTTCGAATCCCGCCGGGGGCATGCACAATTTGTTTTTCTACATTTATAAATATATATTTAAATGAAGCAAACAAATACTTAAATATCTTTTGAGTATTGTATGTATGAAAATATGTATGTATATTTTCTAAATTTATATTTGAATACATCAAACCTTTCTTGCTTTAATTCCTGCTGAATATGTTGGAATTATTACTAATTTTATCACATCCAATTCAGTGAAAAAATAATCTTTCATTGAAAAATAATTGATATTATACAGCTCAGGCAAGATTATCCATAATCGAACCAGTTCTGCGAAAGATTATTTAGAGCCCATATGTGTGTTGAACTAGCAATTAAGTTTACCAGGATCATAAAAATGGCTTAACGTATCTGCAAAATTCATTTTACGGATGATTTAACGTTGGGTTGTACTAATGACACACGGAACGTGCTGAAATTTACACACAAACATGCTCTCGTCACGTGATGCGCGAACCAGAGTACGCTTCAACAACAGTGGCCCATTGGTCAGACTCAATGGTAAAGTCGAACTCTAAACTATGAACCCTAAATTACCGAATGACATCGTAATCAGATGGAACATCAATCTTTTCCGGAAGTTACGGGTGAATGGAAATTAAGCAATGGAAATTGTGAACGGACGGTAAAGCCATTACGCCATATTTATTAAGTTATTAACGTAAGGACGCAATAAAATCAAAATAAGAGGTATACGGAGTCATCAATAATTTAAAAAACGCAATTAATTCTACAAACTGGTAATTTAGAAATCACAAGTTAACAAAACTAAACAACTGCTCTCTACTACAAGTATTTATATTCATACGGTGGAAAAATAATTTTGCTCAATCGGTTTTTTAGTCACGATGGCTCATAGATTAGTGGTGGAATCGGGAGTCATTTGCGCCAAGTCGAACGGGACGAGAAGAGCAAATGTAAATTATGTTAAGTTTCCTGCTTGACTTCAAATTATGGTAATTTTAGAAAGTAAACATATGTTTTATTGTAAAAACATAGTGCATCAACAGTTTAGTGGACTATGATGGCTGTGATTGCCCTATATAGTTACAAAATGATGTAAAAACTATTGTAAAAACTGTTAAAAAGTATTGTTTTTCTTTGTACTATGAACTCAATGTCTGAATTATTATTATTATTTAAACACACGAAGAGTGAACTTTAACGAGGAGATCAGTTTCTTCAAATCAGCATGTGAACATGTATTGTCATCATGTTGCCAGAAATAACCGAATAATTAAATGGTAAGACAGGAACCTACCTTTAGGTGCGTATATATCCCGAATACAATGATGTACATGTACAGTCTTTCTAAATATCAAAGAGTGGAACTCAATAAACGTACACTAACACCCTCATTATCATAGAATAAAACAGAAGTTGGTTCTTATTATTCTTCTCCAACTTCAGTTTACAAAACTCCGTGTTTATTTTATTTTTCGATACACCCGTGCGTTATATCAAGAAAGTAACAATTTATGTTTGAAATATAGATGTTTTATATAAAGTACACATTTAATGAGGTGGTAAATACTAAATTCACCCAACCCCAATGTAATTCCCATAGTTTACTTTTCCGTGAAATTTATTTTGAACATATAGAAAGCTGGTCTTATGGTTGAACATATTTATTTCTTCGGTGATAAATATTTATAGAATCTTTCGCTGTGTATATCTTTTGGGAGACCACACAAGCCGAGAACATCAAAATGTACAAGTCTATCTATTAAGAACATGTCGTACGTAAATAATCCCAAAATAAACCGTGAATTGCTGAAACAGAGCGATATATGCGAAAATGTGTTAATTTTGTCCGCTTGTTTTTTTTCTCTTCGTTTAAATGGTTTAGACTTGTACAATTTTGGGTGGGACCTTGAAGAGTTTGGAGATAGAAATCTATTCGTTTAACCAAATTGTCAATGTGGTAGAAATATGTCATCGTCCAGATGTCGAGTTAGCCATTTACTCAAGTTTAAGCCTGAACTACAACGATTGTGCTAAACTATTTTTACGATATAAAAAAAAAACAAGCACCAAGCGGAGAACTAATATATCTTTTGAATTTTGTTCGTTTTATCTAGAGAATGCAGGTGTGTGTAATTGAGTGATTTCTTTGTGGATGCTGTACACGGCTACCATCATCTATCAACAAGTGAAGAAATAACGAGAAAATATCGGCTAAATATTTGATTAGTATCCTCTTAAAACTTTGCGTGAAAGAAGGATTGAAATATCTGAGAATTCCAAAAACTTAGCCTAAACTAAACATGAAATAAGACGAGGAGTTACTTAGATGCTATCCAGATCAATTCGGTGAGAATGTTGCCATTAGAACGGGGGATAAATTGGGTCCACTCCTTGACGAATCATCCGGCAAAGAGACATAATACATATTTCTTGAGCCGTCTGTTTTATAACGACCTGTCCTGGTGTTCCATTTCTCCCAGGTTGTTGGAATTATTCCCCACATTTTGGAGACCACCAATGTTTTATCGGAATAGAATAGCAGCGAGGAATCATTGGGCGGTAGGCTGGTTTGCTCTACACATGCCGATTTTGTTTATGCTATCGCTCCATCCGTTTATAGGAAGTCGGGTCTGTATAAACGAGGTGCAAGTACTTTGTTCAGACCACCCTACGGAAACGAACAGATTAACGATCTTAAATTCGTCACTATTCCCCGGAACGACATCAGAGTAATGCTTTCAAACTGTTCCACAACTGGTAGAAATGAATCTGCTCGAATGGGTGTTCTGACCCATTGAGGCGCCATTTAGTTTTTAACCTGCTGTTAGCGAAAATAAACTCTAATCACTGACACATATTTTTTACATGATCGTTAGAGTTCTTGTTTCTCGAAATATCATGCAGATCTCTGATTAGAAACCATATGTGGATATCATGACCGATGTTCGATATAGTTAACAACTTCGTGGTGTAAACAACTTGCCCTAGTCTCAGGGGACATGTCGCCTTAACGGATGCCATATCCCCGATGCTTCTGGCGTTAAGGGGGCAACGATCAGGGAGCCACCCCGTCTTCATTTCCAGCCTCTTATCATTTCTAAATATTTGAACATTGTTAGACTTCGATTTTAACCAAAACAATCCATTCCAGTAGTCCAGTTTTGAGAAAAAATAAATTATTATATAAAGGCGGTGTAGAAATACTTCGATCAAGCAATTACTTGCCAGAAATCGATGAAAATTTCATGTAAATAATACTTTTATTTCTTTGACACTATACATCATTTACAACGACATTTGGGCACAAATCTAATCGAATTTACTAAAGAATTAAGTAATGTACCAGTTACATTTATCTAAAGTACGATTTAGTTTCTACATGAAAACAGATTATATAACTTAGCCAATTTATAATCAATAGTGTCACAATCGATTATCAGTGATTCGCATGAATTCTGTCTTGGAGCATCAACTTGTATAAGAAATCATTTCTAGAAGTCGTGGTCCACAAATGTTAAACTGGCCGATTTTACAGCCGATGACATTATATATCAGGCCAATAATTTACATCACAGATTATTCCTGGACATTTTTAAGAAAACTGGCACTGTACATATCACAAATGTTTAAAACACATTTTACCTGCAACTGTATAAATATATGAGGATAGATTTAAATGAATCAAACACATAATGAATAAAATAAGTTTTATAGCTTTACAAATTACTTTTTAAGCCAGCAGTGGTTCTAGTCACTTAAGAATAATAAAAACGATTTAAAAACTCGTTGACTTCAAACCTCTCTTGCTTTATTTTTAAAACATGATAGCCTATTTACAATTAATGCAAGCAAAGTTTGCCGAAAACATTTATAAACTGAAGTGTATACTTATATATATATTTAATAAACGGAACTACTATCTAAGCCATCTGTGTAATTCAGTCAATCTCAATCTCCATTAAATTGTATTAAAAAAACTGAATAGATTTAGAAAGTCGCGCAACGATTTTATTGAAAGAAAAAAAAGCAAATAACTTTAAGCGTATTTCCCATTTTAGGCGTAACGCCTTCAATATTATTTGGCTTTTCTCATTCTTCAAACCTTTCACTGTTATCACTAACGTGTCAGGGGGACCGGTTGCTCAAAACAGTAATAGCCGTTAATACCAGATCAAATCACTAAGAGATATGCTTTCACCATGGCGTGACGTCATCTAATCTGGGATTAATTAAATACTGGTTTGAGCAATCGGCCCTTGAATAGCAAATTTTCTGACAGTTTACACAGCTATAACTGTACTTTATTGACTACGAATAATATAAAATATATTAACGTGTTTGATTTTTGTCTGAGAAAAATCCCTCTGTTCATGGTAAAAGTCATTATGGTATATTCGATGTAAATTATAGAATAAATTTTGTAAAAGAAAATTGGAAAATGACATTGTGTAACGCCCCTACTTTCAGTTTTAAGGTCTTATGGTAATGAGTTCAAAAGAAAATATAAGACATGAAAAATTTAAGCAAATGTTCCAACCATTTAAAATATATATATACAAAACAAAATTATGGGTAATTTCTAGATAAAAAACAAAAGACACCATTTCAGTGTCCCTATGTGAGTGCTTACTGTAGAGAAAGATTCGCAACCTTTACCTGGAAAAAAATCGTTAGTTCCACCGTGAGCCACTGTAGCTCAGTCGGTTAGAGCGCTGGCCCTGATAGCCAGAGACCCGAGTTCGAATCCAGGTGGAGGCAAGCAAAATTGTCTTTCTCTAAATTTATGCAACAACAAAAATATATATATCGGCGAGCAAAAATTTTCTTTCTCTACATTTGAACAAAGAAAAATTATATCAATGGAAAATCATGCGTAAAATGTTGAAAATAAATTCATTTTGCTATTTAATCAAATTATAGGTATGATTCAATTAGTGACTCGCCAGTCCCTCTAATTGGTTTAATCAGTGATGCAGATAGAACTTATTAAAACGCCTTTTTATGTAATTTGAAAAATACTATTTTTTTAAGGATATCCGTGCACAAACATTTTCAATTATATCTTCGTTGATATACATTTATAAGCATGGATTAAAGAATGACAATTATAATACTTACAATATCCGTCCTATTTCAAGAGGGCATTAAGTATAGATGATAACACTTTTTCTTCCAATAACATTGGCGCCCGACGATTGTATTGTTTGATATACCACTATAATTACTGGCACAATTTTGAAGTCAGTGACATGCAAGACGCAATTCATAAATTTCTATCTAGATAATATATTTTGTTTCGATCTATAAGTTTTTACTTGTTTTGAAACGATTATCTTTTATAACTATCAGCTTATATTTTAAACAAAACATAAGAACGAATTGTTTTTAAAAGCAATGCTAATTGCCATTCAATATAATGAAATCCAATTAGTGAGCAAAGATAATGTAATGAACAAATATGTCATGTAAGTTGGATATTCTTGACAAGTATTTACATGCCTGCTTGGCAAATACAGAAAAAAAGACAATATTAGGAAAATACCCAAAAGGCTAAAGACTGCATAAAACATAAATGTCATGTATACTCTCTGCATTATAGTTGTACTACTACATAGTCTTATTGTTAGTGTGAGCTGTAGTCTCTGGCTGCACATGCTCTGATATTTTTTGTGAACTCTTTTCTGTTTTTCTTGTGAACTCCTTTAACATTACCCTGTATTCTTTAAACTTATAAAAGCTGTAACAGCCTTGTATGGACAACTCTGTTGAAGGCAATTTGGTAATTGTCGCAACGTAAGTAAATAAAAGATTTGTCCAGCAGAACAGAATTAGTTAATGTTTGTGAAAATATATTACTTTCTTTATGTTATTCACAAAAGTGGAAGAATTTGAGCATGCCCAACATTTATCCGAACACGCGGGTGTGCAGTAAAGAAAGTTGTACAGAAACTTGACAACAGATGAGATACTGTCATTTGTCAATCATCAGGCCGCTTTGTTGTCTCAACTATATTATCTGAACATAAAGCCAACAGACATCACATTAAATTCGCTTTCCGACAGATGAACCCAGACTTGAACCCGATAAAGACAAACTAACGTGTGTTTATGGCCACGTAAATTCATTTGCTAAGTGTTTGATGACACCGGGGTCAAACTGACCATGTAACTAACCAAAAGGCTTAGCTAAAGATTCACGATAGATCCTCTCGTCAATGAATTACCCTCTGGAATTAATATTAACTGATTTTTACAATATATTTTCGGAGGAACCCAATTGTCTATATATTTAAATAGTTGATTGGTGTTTACGTCGTACGCAAGCTAAGGTATTTTACGACGTGACGACTTTGATGTATGTTTCGAAAACAAGTAAGAAAAACTTCGTAAAAACATCCCCAAGATCCCTGCATGCAGCCGCCGGAATAAATTTCATTCTATAATAAAAGTTAACAAGGCGATGTGAACCTGTGCCGTGTACATGTAGTGTTTGCTTATCACACGACTACTCAACATCAAATAATGTCAGAATGTTGAAGAGAGTTTTATGTATTTGTTCACGAAAGATTGATATTATTGAATTAATGGTCCTGCCAACACGAACACTCTCAGATATAAACAAATGGTGGTTTCGTGGTTAATGCTGACGGACACAATTTACTTATTGGTTTACCTATTAATGTAGTTCGATGTGTTACCACACGGTGCAGGCACTTTTTCAACTTTATATTGAAAGTATAGTATATTCGACACCTTCGTGCTATTATTACATGTTTGGCTTAATTGATCAACATCACGTGTCATCGGGAAACAACTTTTGAGAAATCCACGAATTTGTTCCTTCGCTATATTAAACCAAACTTAACTTTTATTTTTATACCGTCACCGTAGCATTTTATTTTAAATAAACCTTTGACTTACTCAAAATAGCGTTATTATTTAACGTACAGAACAATTAAATGCTACCACTCATATATCAGCAGATTCACTCTTGGTTTCTTTGTTATACGAAATAAATTTACATGTCTACTTTTAATCATTTGTGTTGAAAATATCATTATATTTTTCTCGATGGATACTATTTTTATATTTAAGATTGTCTAGCACATGATACGAATATCGGAATAAAAGTGACAATCGCAGCAAATCTTTTCATTTTCATTTCATACCTTTTTTGACTGTGTGATGATGCGGTCTCTCTCTTGAAGCTATAGACACCCATACACAAAGATAGTTCTTAAACATTAATGATTAGAATATCACAAAAGATCGCAGCAATGTTGCGATATAGTTGGGAAACTTTGAGTGAAAGCCTGCAATCCCTTAAAATGTAACATCCATAAACGATTCAATCCAAGACGCCTCTAATATATTCCATTTATGTCCCATTTATGTCTATTAAAAAAAAGTATGTGATGTGAGTTAAAGGGCGTCAAACTTTTACACTCGTAAAGTTGTCTATAAGCAATTTGGTTGTGTAGATTTGATGGCGTTAATTTGTTGGCTGAATGGACCCTACGTTTTTTTTAACGCAAACGACCGATTTTTTGTCATTTTCCAGTGCATTCACATTCACAGTGTGGCATGAACTAGTATCCCACAATTTCCGCGTTGATAGTTTTAATGAAATAAGAAAAAAATAATGTCGATGTTATGGTCTAGTTGTTAAATTTAAAGTATTAATTTCACCTGATCGCATATGTTCTTTTTTTCTTCAAGAAGAAAAGCAGACTGATATCGAGAACAGGGGTGTAAAATGTTTTGTTTTAATTGCTCTTCTATGTTAACTTGCTACATGAATGAATCTATATGAAACAATCGTCAGTAGTCAAGAAGAATCTATTTTTTAGTGCATACCACTCGAACATTCTTAAAGAAAGCAGTATCAAGTTTGGTTCATTCACACATCTTCTTTACAACTCGGAGCATGGAGAAAACAACATCTCAGTTTTCATTTTAAGTATCTCAATGGTAACAAGGTCTCAGGCTTAATTCAAGTTTCCCAAAGGATACTTCGCATATTGTATTAGTGAAAGGAAAGAGGACTCGAGCACCTGGTAGTCAACATGTCAAACACGTGTTTTAACTGCATGCTCTTTCTGAATGTGTAAGCTACATCAGGCTTTAAGGAGGCCTATAATACAATATTTTCTTTAAATTTTAAACAGTTGAGGTGTTTTACTCAAGAGTTCTGAATGCTTGGAAAGAAGGAAACAAGCTGAGTGGCAGATCAATCCTCACACAGAAGCAAAACTTTCTTACAAATCTTTTCTTAAAGTCACTTACACACCCATAATGGAGTATTTTGCGTCATTACAAAATCGCATGAGTGATAGATTTTTTTCTCAAAAAGCGAAAGCTACAGGTTTTCAGTTAATTCCACTCTCAGATTTGCGAGTTAATAAAAATAACACACACATCAAAAATCCCCGAAAACTTAACATTCTCCCAGAATATTCAAATAGGGATGTGTCAATTTACTGTCAAATCTGGACCAAGTGAAGTACCGACGGTTATTAACCCCGCCCCTTATATGATTCAAACTGTTGCCTTGGACAAACAATAGATATAGTACAAATACGATTAAATTATTAGGTGGGAATAAAGTCTATATAGACTTGTTCTATCCATATATAGAAGAGTTGCTACGTACAATTCACCCTGGTAGGATCATAGACACACATACATTTTCTTTCTTTACATTAAAGTAACATAAGCACTCAAAATAAGTGTTTTACAACAAATTCTGATTGCCTTGATTTTAACCAACTGTGCATAAACTAAAGCAATTACTTTGACCTGAAAATTATTTACTTGGTTCAAGGCTAGTAATAGCCAGGAGAAATCGTGCAATAATTCGAATTCAGCGTAAGGAAGGCCGGCCATTTTTCATCGTAGGCCTCAACTAAAGCTTTTGATCTCGCCGGGTTCATGACCTTATATGGAATGAGTTAATATTTTGAATAGTGGATGGGGGCGAGGCTAATTAAGTTTGACTTGGTGTAGTGTCGGTACATCTTAGGGTGGCTCAGTTATGACAGCTGATTGACACATCCACATAATAATATTCTGACAGAAAATTCAGTTTTTAGTTTTTTAGTTATTATAAAACTCTCCTTCAACCAACAAAGTTGATGTTAGAATTATTTGAAAGCCTCTCACTTGTACTTCTTAAGAAAAATGTAAATTTTTCATGAGATTCTGTGATAGTGCAAAATTCAGAACTTTTGAGTGCGTATGTTACTTTAATACAAAATATATATATGAGTCCCCTTTACGTTAATTCTTAATTACAGCAATTTCACCTAGCTGGAACAAGCCTAGTACCAATTAAATACTATTTATTCCAAAGTAATTTATGAACTTCAAAACTTGTTAAAATCAGAATTGGTGGAAAACACTTATTTTGGGTGTTTACACGTAACTTCAAACATAACTTTAGACAACAATGCATTTGCTTGAAAGTGTTGAATGGGGAACTTTCGTCATACATCAAACGTTTTGTTGTTTGTCAGAACAAAGAAAACCCTAATTCAAAATATGTTTCAAGCTATGGCAATTGCAACATATCTATTAGTAAATAGTGAAATTACGCGATAACTGCCCTGTATTGCTGAATTTCAATGTGGCTTCTGGACGTATAATAAAGTTATATATATTCTGAGATTGGAGTTTAATGGTTTAATATGGAAGAAAACAGGACAGATAGCAGGTTTAAATTCCTTTTAATCCAGTAAAGTGCCAGGATACAATAAATACAGTTATGTTAATGTACAGGCATTTTCTTTGAGTTTCCTTCAGTATATTCTGAATCTGTAAATGCAGTAAGATATTGGTCTCCTATAACTAATTTGTGGATGCGACAGATACGACACTGTGAAATAATATATCACCAGTAATTTTATGTATTTTAACTGTATATACATTTTAACACATTTTCATACCAATTTGATTTGTAAGGCATTATGTAGTAAGATTATCATTTTCCCGACATACTTAAAAAAGTAGCATATGCACTCAAAAGTTCTGAAATTTGCGTTATCAAAGAATCTCATGAAAAATTGATATTTTTCTCAAGAAGTACAAGTTAGAGCCTTTCCAGGAATTCCAACATCAAATGTGTAGGTTGAAGCAAAGTTTTATAATAACAAGAAAACTAAAAACTGAATTTTATGGCAGATTATAATTATGTGGATGTGTTAATCAGCTGTAATAACTGAGCCACCGTATAGATGTACCGACGCTCCTACATGTGAAACGTTAATTACTCAATTTTTCCTGAGTTTATTCGCCATAAAAATGACATCAGGCTTTTACCGTTATCGCCATTGAGTCGTCACGGTTATGTAACTACGTTTACCAACGTTGTATGACGTAGCCAAGTATAGACGTGCAAATATTTGTGTCGTGTTGGAAACGACCGGATTCAATCAATTGTATAACAAGGGGTTGCATTAGTCAAAATGGCGTACAAAATGTCAATAAAGACATTAAATATAACAATATGTAAAGGATTTTTTACGGTTATTTATTTGAGAATATTCGTTGCACTAAATTGTTGTCCATATGTCACATTTGTTATGTAATTAGTACCAGAGGTGCGAGCACTTTGTCCTTTCCAAAAGCTAGTTTTGCCTTGATTGTTCCAGGATCAGCAATGAAGTTTGGACGTCATAAACAATTTTAACAATCTTCACACATTGAACGTACCGAAACCATCAACAACATTGTTGTGAGCGATATCCATGATACGGAATGTCGAATAACAGGGTTTCTTAACGTCTTTAAAAAAATGTATGAACTTTTACAACATTATATATCTCAGATTAATAACGCCAAGCCATTTTGTTTTGTTGCTGTCAAAATTCTGTTGACGGATAGACGAGCCCATAAGAATGAATCCAATGCCATAACAATAAGCACCACCGGCATTTAAAATATTGAAACATTTGCATATGGATGTAATATGTTACATTTATTGAATTCCACGTTTTGATTTCATAAATACTTTAAAATCAATAAAATTTTAACATAAAGACAATTTGCTCCCGTTTCATATTTGCACGATGCATTTAATGTTTGTACGAAAGTCTAAATCTCTACCGATAACATTGTATTACCGGGTCTATAAGGCTGATGGCCGGATTACTTTTAATGCTGAGTTTCTGACTTGGCGATCAGACTACCGATCTCTGTAAACTTTCATAAACAGTAACTCTATGATGAGTTGTTGTCTCTGTTTCTTCCTTAAAGTCCCGTAGCGCTTTTACTGACGTTTGGAAGTTTTAGCGAAGAATCAAGAGCGCTGAGTCTGATCTCAAACTGTTGAATTTCATCCTCGTGTGTGGCGATGGAAATCTGATACGAAACCAGTGTCAGCAAAAAGTGCTCGTATCTACCCATGTCAATAACTCTCCTCGGGCACAATGTGTCGTGAAGTTTGTGACTGCAACCCTTGAACTCAGATGGAAATTTATAAAGGCGTGGCCACAAATGTTGGAACTATTTTCTGGTCTTCACTGACTGCGTTTAAGTGCGTCAAAGCAGCTCTCGCGATATAAATGTATTTACTACATACAGGCCTATGGTCCATAACAGACAAAACACATAACTAAAAAATCAATCGATTGATCAATAAATAAATAAATCAAGGTACGTTCACACAACATCAACATATTTTCTGTCCATATCATCTTTATTATTCTCGAAACGCTAGCCGCCTGGTATTTCGGCCATTTCGACAATATAGTCTTTAATCCGTCGACACACATTCGAGAATGTAAATTGCAGATCAGCTGTTAAACTGTTTTAAAAAAGCTCGTACCACGCTATTGTTTCACTTCAAAAATTGTATGTGTTTGACAGTCAGCAGAAATTTTCTTAGAGAAGTTGGTTGGGCACATTGGTTCAAATATACAATTGGCATTATTTCCATTTTAATACAAGTACATTGGAAGGTAATCAAAGTGTTTTATAATATTATTAAGTTGTTGTTGTGTATATATACAGTAAAGTGTTTAATCGACCATTGGAAAGGCCCTTCCAGTGTTGGTTTATTGCTGTTTTGTTAAAATTTATCTAGATAGAAATAGTCCAAATATACAGAATTGATATTGTCAATTACAGGTATTGACCATCGATTCACTATTATATATTGCGCTGTAAAAACAGATGCTTTTATATTTTGATTTAAGAACTGGTGATCAAATTATAGTTACAGGTAATAGAATATGATTTATCATTGAAATACATTGACAAGGGCCGAATCCTCTATACATCCTACATGAGTAGATTCGAGTGGATTCAGTGTATTTATCATAAATTGCCGAGAATGTGTATATATATTTTTTATAAAGGTTGAGCGCACCGATTCCCCGGGGGTCGAGATAGTAGGAATGTTGTGTCGCCGGCCGTCGTCTGTGCCTCACGCGCCGATCAGGTCAAACCGACTAGCAAAAAACATAATTCAGTTTCCGTTCCATATGCCAAACATTTCCCGGCTATGAATTTCTCTATTATTTGCCCCTGCAGTTTTCCACTTACTGGCCTTTGTTCCGGTTTCCGATCCTACCGCCAGCGTATTTATGGTATTACCAACTGAATCAACAGACTTGGCTGGATTGCTCTCAGGCTCCTCCCTTCGTGGTGTCACTAACTTAAACGATGTGGGAGGTTCAATTAGAGGCTAGCCATCATTACTTAAGCGCTGTAAGTCTAATATTTGTCTTTAGGGGACAAAGGTTGCGATTAAACGTTTTGGGGTACTAATTTCCCCCAATAGATATCAGGAAAATAAGTAACTCATATTAAAGACTTTGATATTTTTTCCTTTTTTATAAACTGAGAGCAGCTAGCTCAGAAAATTGCCCTAATCCCCCCTCTTGGTCTGAAGATGGGCTCATCCAGCAGTTGCTAGGAATCAGCGTCAGAATCTCCTTGGTGGCACGAGCGTATAAAATTACCACTGTTTCGTACCACAGGGTGCATTTGTTACCCCACGTGATCTGATATTAGTGGAATACAAGTCCGCAAACACTGACAACTGCTGTACTTAAGCAAATATCTCAGTGGACAGTAATCAGTCAAGGAAAGCACGCGGAGAGGACGATAGTGTATAACCATTGGTACATGCAATAATTTTACGACTTGTCATGTCAAAAACATTTTAGTGTTTTATTGAATATTAACAGAAATATTTATACGGCAACAATATGATGGATACAATTGCCTCATGTAAAGCCGAAAAGCCGTTTCTATCTCACATTGATGGGATTTCACAGCACGTCACTTGCACACCCTCGGAGACTCTACCTCAGGATAAAGAGCCACAAGAGGAGACGTGCCTTCCATCCACAACAACGACAAACAATGACAACGATGGCAGTAAGAGCAAGAAGGCTGGAGCCGGTATTCGTCGACAGGAAAAGCCGCCTTATTCGTATATAGCTCTAATTGCGATGGCGATTCAAGCCACGCCTAGAAAAATGTGCACCTTGAATGAGATTTACCAATTTCTACAAACCAGATTTCCTTTCTTCCGAGGTACTTATCAAGGCTGGAAAAACTCGGTCAGACATAATCTCTCATTGAACGAATGTTTTATTAAGCTACCTAAAGGTTTCGGAAGACCGGGGAAAGGGCATTACTGGACAATCGACCCAGCAGCAGAATTCATGTTCGAGGAAGGTTCCTTTAGAAGACGGCCCAGAGGATTTCGCAGAAAGTGTCAAGCGCTTCGTCCGTTCGGTATGATGAACGGTATGGGGATGCCTGGAGGATCATCGATGATCGGTACACATTATGACATTTTGCACTCCCAAAATAACGCCATGAACTCAATGAACATGGCTTGTGCAGTGAACACTAGCCAGTCATTTGACACATCCGCAATGCTCTCACCGGCAAGTATGGGTTCTGCCCTGCAGCATTCGCCCAATCTTATGCAAGTCCCTACTCAGCAACATTCGTCAGGATCTCAGTTAAGCTGTAGTTTTGGTGGCAGGTACCCGTCCAGCTGTTCAATGACCCCCATGAACAATGACTATTCTCACCTAGCTGCTTATTCGGGTCTACCTGTAAGTATGTATGACAGGGAACACTTACAAAACACATGGTCTGGTCAACGACATATAACACCCGGTTCGGCGCTTGGTCCAGTCTCCAGCGATCAATGCCATTTCACATCCTCTCTCCCCAACAAGTCTGAACCCGTTGACCTAGCCCAATCCGGTAAGTTAAATTCTAGAGTTACGGTACCGAAAAAATAAATCTTTATTTGAATTAAGAGCAGCCATTTTCGACACCTTAATAATGATCAAAAAGCCAATCGTATAAAGATTAATTTTAACCATCATAATGGGATTATCCCCAACTGCAAACCGCTTATTAAATATATATTTAACATTTAAACTCTCTGTGTATGACACTTGTACAAGAGGAGTGTTCAAAGTTTTTTTATATAACGTTTTGTGAACGCAAACGAAAAACACACCATTTTACATGGAATTCTGTGCGACAGACGACTCGTGTATAACATCTTACGTCTGATAATGGCTTAAGTGAACTTATCAAAATCAGTTTGATGGACGTTTTCTTCGTTACTTAAAAATTACCATCATTGTCTTTCGCACATGAGAATTGTTAGTTTCTTTGCACTATTCCTTCAAAATTTGTCAGTATAGACCTACAAATATTCTGTTCTTCTCAAGACATATTTTTTTTAATATAAAGAACTTCTATATATATCAAAAAGTTAGTTACAAGATTAAGATGGAAGTTGCTGCGGGGTTCCCTGTAGGTGTTTTGTTTTTCTTGTGCTGACTCGTATTATGTTTAATTCTTCCCTGACTAAAAATGTATAGCTACTAACATCCCAAACAACATTTTTCGAATGAAAGATCTGTACTAACAAGCGTAAATATTCGAAGTTAACGTGTTTGCCACATGGTAGCATTCAAGTCGGGCTTTGGTTCAACCTGCTTCATATGGACTTTGAACAAAATTCTCTAAATGTTTTAAACTACTATCATACTTCATGGGAGGGACTTTAAGGAGCTATATATAAACTATACTTTGAACAAATTTAAATTTGAGTGTCTACTAAAGACCTGCGAAAATTTCTTAAGCAATCAAATAGATTAAAGTCGCAGGACCACTAACAAATAACGTAACGTACGAAGAAATTTAAAGATCTTCAAGAAAGGTGTCGAGTGGCAATATTTTTCCTGATTTTCTTGCATCATAAAAACATTTTGTTGTATGTCGGGTTTAATTTGCTGTATGGTGTGCTTAATTTTGATCTTTTAAGCTCAACACTAGTGCATACTTACAGCTGTAGGTGTGTGCGATTATCAAATTTTAGTTAAAATGCCCCACCAACAAATTGGTTTCTCGTGGTTATAAATGATGTCAGAAAATCGCGACAAAAATTGCCCATTATTTTTAATCACGACGCCTACAAGTACATTATTTTGGGGTTTGATATTACATTTTATTTTTTAAAAGCTGAAAAGGTATTTATTTGATTGAGGTTTAAAGTTTTACTCAGGTTAATTTCATTAATATGACAAAATTGTGTTTCCCGTGTACGATGGAAAACCGACCAAAAACACAGAAGAGCATACGGCGATCTCCGCAGGAACTGGACAACTTGCCTTATACACGTTTGCCTAAAGTAAACAGGGGGTTCGAACCTATATCGATTTCAGTGACGGGGATACTATTAAAATGTTCATCAAATTGTGCCACGACGCGGCCCTTTGAGAAAGGAACTGACACCTTATAAAGAAGTTTCCAATAATGATGTTATGGATGTGTTTGGAAAGTTTTTATTATTTTGCTTCAGCCACCTATGGCGTATCATTTCATTACATGATAATGTAAGTAGTGAGTCCATAAACTCTCAACAAAAATAACATGAATATAGCACCATGAATATTGAACAATATGAAACATTTAAAGAGACACGATGTACTTGTGAAGTCCACCATACTATTAAATGATTCATCGGGCGCGGCCGAACAATTATCCAAAATATATATTAACAGCATTTTAAAGCACGTAGTATAGTTACTGTCTTTTGAGATTTGCTATCTTTCTGGGCTGTTTCATCTATCACAAGTCCAGTTTATAGCAATGTGAGGAATTGCATTTTGCAACTACATATACGTATACGACTGTCGATAGCAATCAATGCAGTTGTTTGGCTGTTGCTGAAGTTCATTTGAAGTACATGTGTAATTTTCGACAAAGTAAATCAAACGTACTTAAATATACTATAAAGGTTCTTAACATCTTAGGTTGACACAGTTACTAATGCTAAATTCACAAACTTTGAACGTACCTTTGAACTGCACTGCACATCTTTTATCATAACAAACAAACGATTTACATTTATTGCCTTCTTTCAGTCCTGGTGGCCCATTTTTTGAAATCATGATAATATCTATGTTTTACCTCCATCAATTTCACGCAAAATGTCTAACGTATTTTAAATTTAAAACGTAAGCAAACAAATTTCTTTGAAATCAGAAACAAATATAACGCACTAGCATGAATCGATTCTATTACTTTCATTTATATAACTAAACTGCGAGACAACAACATCGCACGTCATTGGAATTCAATATGACAGTTGTAATGGTAGGTCATAACCAGGACACGGTTAACGATTGTAATGTCATAATGTCACGTCATAATCAAAACAAGGTAAACGATATTAATATCATAATGGCTGGTCATAATCAGGACACGGTTAACGATTGTAATTACATAATGTCAGGTCATAATCAGGACACAGTTAACGATTGTAATGTAATAATGTCAGGTCATAATCAGGACAAGGTTAACGATTGTA
>JAVFBZ010103945.1:0-19608 GCA_032466195.1 Katharina tunicata | reverse complement strand
CTGACCAGGGTTTTTGGAAGAATATGACAATTTTACAAAAAATTTAATGCATACGGTTTTGTGACATAGAATGTTATACGCTGTATACAACTTTGCATCACGGTTTAATCATTTTGATAAACACTGTAATTAAACCTTCGTTGAGGACGTTAAAATGTCAACTTAAGATACGCGCATCTCCAATAGATGGAGGAGAAAAGTTGATATAAGGCAATGTTCCATCTAAATTTCCTCAAAATTCCCATCCTATTGTTATAAATATATACAAATAATATGAGACTATTACAGGGCATTCAACCAAATCATGCAGTCTACGCAGTTTATTTGTCATGCAGTGTTTGAATGTCTTAACCACCAGATCCACATGAGTAAGTACAATATGTTTAGAGGATTATGTGGATTGGTAAAATTTGTAAAAGTGTGCTAGAAATTATGTTTTGAAACCTTGCTTTCTATCCAGGGGTCGATTTGCGGATTGTTCTAAGCTACTATCATACAGTGAACAGACCGCAATACGTGAGAACCGATAAAATCAACTTAACAAAAATGCTTGAGTTTCTTCTTCAGTTGTCAAAGCATCCTGTATCATGACGTGAAATTTGTCACTAACTGCGAGAAGAATTACACCATATTTGTTGTCGACAGAAAATAGTGTTCAAATTATTAAATTTATCAGCATGTTAATAAAGTTAGAATTCTAAGTCACAGTTGTTCACTAATTACTTGATATTTGTAAATTACAGTATGTTATCTAAAAGAAGGTGAGACCAACTGGGATAACAGTTCTTTAGATTTGTGGATTTACACAGTGCTCTCCCCTGTTCAAAGTAGTCCTGTGAAAATACTGATACAAAATAATTGTAAACTCAAAGCTCTGTCGGGGGCGGTCACAAATGGAAAGGTCTATTTTATTTATTTTGCTAATTGTTGTTTTGTTGTTATCTGTATACAAGATAAACGTGTGTGGTGAACGTTTTGTCCACCACAGAACCGCCACTTCACAACTACTATTGGCAAAATTGTTTGCAAATGTTTCTCTTGCCAGTCATAAATAGACAGGGAAATTAAGCTTGTCAAGCAAATATTGTTAAGTGTACTAACAAATCCGAAGAAAGATAATGAATTAATTTTGAATTTACACATACCATACATGATGGTTTGTTAAATGATGCTTTGTTAGCATTCTTGAATGTTGTGGAAATTGTGAAAGAAGCTAGCCATAAAGTACAGTATTTATCATAGTAGAATGTTCATCATGCAGATGTGTTTCACCACCCTGGTTTATGTCAATACACCCTGTACAAAGATTGTAAATATCTTGTGATTGTTTATACCTTTTTTAAAGCAAGACGTGCCTTTAATCGGTTTATATTTGAATAAATCTGATAGATATATTTTACCCAAATTGTGACTTCTTGCATTTTTCGTGTTTGTATGAAGTATTTTTGGTATCTTGCTTTCTGAGCATTTAGAAGTTGATGTACTGATAAATAATAAGACAACACTTTATGGATTCCAACTTCTTCATTTATTGAACCAAGGTTTCAATGTCTATTCTGACATCGTTCTCAAGCATATTATTCGTATTATTCAATATGCTTGACAACGATGTCAAAATAGACATTGAAACGTTGGGCCAATAAATGAAGAAGTTGGAATCCATAAAGTTTTGTTTCATTATATATTTTTGATATGTATCAAGTAGTTTGTGTATGTTTGAAGCCGTTTCAAACAGATTAATTTGTGCTTCAGTGCTAACTAGTATGCCATGCCAACCAAATACAAAACCCCAACTATATTAATATATGCTTTGTCTTGTTGACCATACATACCTTACATGAAAGCGAACACATATGTTAAAATATGCATTACGTCAAGACTGACTTAAGTTTGGATTAAAGTTGGGACGACACCGCAAAGATCACAGTTTTTAAAATATGTATGAATACAGATTTTAAATTTCTGATCTATGGATTTTAAATGTAACTACGCCGGCCCAAGACAGAGCCCTGTATGCAATTCAACAAGGAAGCTTATCATTCACGGTCAACCATAAAAACATCATTATACCTTTATACAATAAATTCACACACATGCATACATTTTCGTTTGTCTGTAGTTGAGAGTTCTCTTTCGTCATAATAAAGGTTGAACCCAACCTCAATTCTCCTACGTATCAATGCATCACATATGTGGCGATTTAAACTCAATGTATAGATTGGGGTCGGGTCAGAGAAACCATCGGGGATCATTTCTCTCTTCAGCAGTCTTTAGAAAGGCTATAAGTACTGCCATACGTTCATCCCCGAGCGCCCACTGAAAGGAGATTCAACAAACGTGGCTAACAAAACGTTTGTTCTGCCACACTCTGGGGTGGAATTCGCGGTGTTGCCTTTCTCCGCGATCCCCCAGCTGCTTTCAGCGCATCTTGGCTTCGCGTCATCGCCGAGTTACGACCTACAGCGGCGCGAAGAATACCGAACACACCCGAACCCCTTGGAGATTGGTTCGCCACTTCACGATGATTGACACGCCGAGTTACAAGGAGAAACAATATTTTCTCAGATGCCTGTTGAAAGAGGTTGTATTCCTAGGCTATTACCAAGCCCTCCACTATTCCACTAATTTTCTCCCGTCGACCACACAATTTATCACTTGCCTAGAATTAAAGATCTCCACAACGAAGCTTAACACGTGTTTTCTAGCGCAAATTTAAGTAAATTAGGAAACTGGCATATTTTAACAGATTATATGCCAAAGTGAAAGATTTTTCTTTTATTCTTTCATATCTAGCTTGTACTCACCAATATATACTGTACTAACAGATATAAATGAAACGCCAGACAAGCCTAACAAAAATACCAGGCGGAAACAATTTCGAACAACAACAACTGATAGACTGGTCGACAAACAGGTGGATGGATGGGTTGTTTAAGCATTCAATACCCACTGAATATACCGTCGATACATAGGATATGTAGTGTTTTTGATAAGACAAAATAATTTATATCCGCATATCTAAAATTATGCAGCATATTCTTAGAAAAGCTCGATCTTGCCTGTTTTATGTTTGTGTTTAAAATACCGATTAACTTATTGGCAAATAAAAGATCGTCGTATACAGTTGGCAGGTTCAAAGATCAATTCTACGAAATGTAGTACAAATAAAACACCAAAGAGGACAGGAATGTTAGTCTGGACTGTATTTCGGCTTTTCTCTACTATCATCCATATAAAAGCATATACATTATACAACTGAATTTATTATGGAGTAGTTTGATTGACCGATTGGAGTTGTAATCGATAACTTAAAGTTATTTCACTCATATTCATAACGCAGTGCCAGTCCAATGACTGGAAGAAGCCACCCTCAACGACACCAGACAACAAACGTGAAAACACATTACATTTACAAGACGCAAAAGAGGACCCCACAACAAATCGCCTTCCTGGTGCGCCATAGTCCAGAGAGCACCAGGAACCTTCCATCCAATCATCCGCAGTTGTGGCATATAGTAAGGCCGAAATATTGTCTAACTAATACCTTGTTAAAATGATGACGGCCTAACAAAACCACCTTGCTCGCACTGTGTTGCGATTGGTTATTAATTCATTAATTCGATTAGTTTTTAATGTCGTAATCAAGGGTATATGACTTACAGTGAGACTTTGTGTTTTACTTGTACATAGTGGGAAGAATCCTTGTAAAAACTACAGCGCGGACTCCACAGACCCTGGACAACTTCCCTTTTATACATAAAGTCCAGACAGCCATAGGAGCCTTTACGGGGTACGGGGAAGCAGCCTCCGTGAAGGGGACTCGATGAAGCGGTCCAGCGCTCAATTAAGTCTCGACGCGACCAGGTTGGCATTGGTCATTAACATGTGTTTAACTTCTACAGGCTATAATTCTGCCAGTGGTAAAGGCTGAAAAGTTATCCAGCGAAAATATCAGACATCCATCGAGAAACATCATATGAATGACTAGTATGGGCAAAAACGTCAACTTTCTCAAATATCTACTGTTGACGTTAAATGGACTAGATCTTCTTCCGATAAACCTGCACATCATACATAAAAAAAAATTAAGTGTAATTGTAGTTCATAAATATGGACAAAAGGGGTTTTTCTTATGCCGATATATTCTGTAAAGGCTGGTCGTAATCCAAGGAAGCAATAGCGCTTTGATTCGCAGATGTAACAAATCCCTTAAATGTTGGTTCGTAACGATACGTTGCCGACTAAACCGCTTGCAATAGACATAAATATTCTACAATATAAAATGTCTTACTTAACAGATCGATTTAAAAAAAATCGAAAAATTTATTTATATTTGAAACTTTTAGAAGTTGATGAACCTAACGAAAATGCGATTATGGTCCTTTCAATCAAACGAAGGCTGCAAATATAATGGCTTAGACTCTTTAATGTTAACGACATCGACTTCGGTCTTGTGAAGTAGCGGGTGTGAAGACGGTACATACGTGTACATCATTTTAATGAGGAGATACTTATTCGCAGCCGTCAAGTATTTAAACAGAGATTAAATAGATATATATCGTGCTTGTCTGTGAGACATTATACGATATGGTATCATGCTATCGTCAGTGGCGCTTTACTGATGTGGAGAGACGTATCTAATTGGGGTTAATTGAGAGATCGTTATGTTCCGGTGAAGTCTCTTTCCCATGTCGACCTCTTCACGGTTACTTCGTCTACGGCACAGCTTCCCCGTTGCGCAACATCTTCCTTGGTTAACACATGGTATGCCTCAAGAACATTTAAAGCGCCATCGAGTTACGTTTGTAACAGAGATATCTTTACCGGTGTCCTTTGCTTGATGCAGCACATGGCTAATACGGTGGTCTCCGTACGTTTGATAAGTGGAGATATTAAACTGGAGCTAGGTTTCAAAGCGCTGAAAGCCCTTATTGCGGTATAATTAAACGGGCCATACAATTCATTACTCGGTTAGACTGAAGGTCTGGCGATATTGCTACACGTGCTTTCGCTTCAACACGTGTTACTCGTTCGGAATGGACACTGCCAAAAAGAAGAATAAAGCATTCTATATCTTTACGACTGACAGAAGACCGACTCTGTAGATAGATTTCTGCGGTTCTCACGAGAAAGAAGTCTTATACCGCCCCCTTGTTCAAAGATATCAGTTCATCAAACAGAAGTTTTATTTACAGGATTTGTTTCAGGAAGATTTACCTTCAATTCAAATCCAAGCGAGCATAGAATGATTGATTGGTGTTTAGCGCCGTTTCCAGGGTTGTTTCAGTTATATGACGGCGGTGATGTTCTCCAGTAGTAAATAGACACACAAACATATAACAGTGTGAAGGGCTTAGCTCTATCGGAAAATAATGTTCCTCCCATGTTGATAAAGACAGCATGACTATACTTGGGACGTACTGTCCTTAGCCAGAGGGCCATTAACTTACAAGTGGATAGGAGAAATATATTTACCTTTAGTTTTTTTAATATAGCCGTGAGTTGAGCAGCCTCAAATGTTGCGTAAAACACAAATCGAACACATGTTAGTAGTCAAAACCAAAACTGACAGGATACAGAGACAACGCATTTCAACATAAAAAACGATGCCCCATTGCAAAGGACTTCAGAGATATGAATTGAAATAAAGCTATTGCCTTGCCATGTAAGTTAGCCGGAAATTATAATATTGTATAAAGTAATGAAGCGTTGTTAATTGTTTGATACATGTATTTTGCGACATTATTTTTATTGAAAATAACCAAGTGTATGTTTTCAATGCAGTGAATATCACCCCGCTTTTGTTTGGAAAAATCTCATGTGACAAACAGAAAAACAATATCATTCAAACGTTTCTACAATTTAATCTATCTTAAGTTGAATCTGATTTTTGGGATGCAAAGGTAAGATACCCTGTTGCTGAAATGGGAAATTTGTTTGTTTCACAAAGGGAAACTCAAAAAATCGTAAAGTCAAGGATAGCTATAACATACGAATGTTTGTGTTTAATGCTAACATTCCCACCCAATCTTAGTCGTTAACGTTTGTCATTTAATATCAGAGCTTAAAAAATAGCTCGTATCTCCCTTTCGTTAAATACCCAAACCATTTATATTCGTACCATTCTCTTACCTTAACTATGTAACCTATGAGTGATCTGTCTAGATTATTATTATTTTTTTGTTGCCGTTTATTGAACTTTCAATAAACGAACACCCAAGAAAATTCGCCATTAATCAGTGTGACAGCTCACCTTCATCTCCAAAGCTGCTTCGCCTCAAAGATCACCAGTGGCTGAGACGAATTTCAAATAAACTGTCGTCGCCCGCCACACAATTAGGGGAGATAATTTTGGCGGTGTATTTTTACATCTAAAATAATCTATAGTAAACAAAAGCTAAAAGTGATACATTGGGTCTGGCGTGGAGCCAACAGCTTTCATTTAATATACCTTTGTTTACTATAGTGTCGGTATGTTCACAAAGAACACTTAGCATAAATACGCTTAGTATTGGAGTTGAAAATCTTCAATCCGATTATGTATTTCACAACTGTTTTTTTTTTTATTTATGTGGTATAGATAGATCGATACATTAATTAATAAACAACAATTGTATATGTTCTAAATATCCCTCCTATAAGTGATATTTTAAGCCTCCACCAGCAGTCATACTATAGTAGTGTAAGACGTCTGTCTGAAAGAATAAATTCAATTTTATCTAAATGCCATTCAAAGAAGAAGAAGCAGTGTTCTGCTAGTCAAAATCGCACAAAGGGCAGATCGTATAAGTCTACGATCATTTGAATCGCAAATTATCTGATAATTTTCTACATGATACTGTATATTATCAGTCATCTCCGGGATAGATTCTGGTACATTTGTATCCAATGATAGTATACATGTATGTAAATGCATTAAAATGGTGTGTTAAAATACAAAAAAATAGGCATAGTTCTAATTGCTTTGCTGGATGTACACTAGAGATGCTTCTTTATCATTATACTGTATTAAATTGGTAACGAACAAGAACAAAATGTTTTGAAGGGTCAGAGCATTATAAACATTTCGGATAATAATGGTTCGAATACTTTCTCATTTAGCACATATGCTTGTGCATAAATGTCTTAACGCGTTCTTCGGATGAAACAAAGAGAAAGATTGACAACGAACAGATACAAGAAAGCGAAATCAGATTTTGCTAGTGCTGAATCGTGACGTACACCAGAGACTCGAATCAGTACCAGGTTAAATCCAGCTGGTATATTCCCAGTCTCTGTCGTAGAGTACCACGGGTGGTCTCTACCCTCGATGCAGGTGGCATACCAAAGACTCACGAACATTGCCTAACCCGTTGCTTGAACATAGCAGATCACAATTTTGAGCTTGACTTCTTTTTTTCTCGAAAACTACTACTTTTTTTTCGAAAATAACTTAACAAGCTAATAAGGATTTTATAATTGTGTTCTCTATTGTGTGATAATTTTGGGTTATTTTAGCCTGAACACGTAAGAATATATTGATTTGGAACAAACAGTATAACTTATCCAATAATTTCCAAACATGTTTGTATCGGCTAACCTTACGTACAGCGTTAAGACCATAATGTTATGAAACATTGTGCAATTGTTTAGAAAGTTCGTTTCATGTTTTTATCCTAAATATTAGCATGTATTAAATGTAATCATGTGGACAATTGTTTATTTCACACTACATCTAAATGAACCCGTATGCATTTGTTCTTTTTAAGGTCTTGGCCAGGTTAATATACAGGGGTACTAAATAAAGTTGTTCTAGTTTGTTTTGTCTTGTACAATACAACTAAGATATACCTAAATAAATACAACCTATTTCCGTGTAAAATCTCTACCAACAAGTTGTAGCTTTCTTGAAAAAAATAAATTAGTTTTAGAGATAAGAACCGATGGTATTCACTGGCGTTCACAAAGGTTTGTCAACGGGTGCATTAATATCTCTTTTAGATTCGTTTACTGTCATTTAATGTAATTTCAGAGGTATTAAATTGCTTTTCAACATTCAACATTTTAACACTTCAACATTACTCAGCTACCTTAACACATTCATTAGGGATTTAACATCTTTGTAAAGCAAAACACAAATAATTCTATTCTTGAGCCTTAAGTCTCCAGCTAAGCCTTTTTAATTGTCACTGGTAAATGTTTACCTACAGTTTGGTTCATTCGAGAATGGATCATGTGTGAACAGTTTCCTTTTCATATCGACTTAAAAAAATGAAATTTAATTTTCTTGTAAAAGACAGCTATGATATCAGTAAAGCACACACAATAGTATACGTATAGAATAATTGAATAACACAATTTAAACCAGTCTACACTTTCAATTGTAAGTTGAAAAAAAAAACACAACCGAAATACGCTTTTTTTGGTTCGCCTAAACAATATAAACAATTCTTAGTAAAATGTTTCCAACAGGCAATTTAGCTGAATTGTGTGAATAGAAAGTTAAATGCGAAAGAGTTCAGCATATACGCCTATGAACACATTGTTTATATTTGTTGCTATATATCGTTCTTGGTAGGCCAATCTTTTTGTCAAATGTCATGAGTATATCGAAATAGAATCTCCAGAATGAGGTAGAATATATTGGCCAGGCTATTTGTGTTGAGGAAGTACCATCGTATATACATTATCCCCCACCTCCGATGATTTCTGTGGCATGTTAGGAATATCTGTCATATAGATGTCTGCCAGTCAGGAATCAAGTCTACCATTCTCGCTATAACCTCGGACGTAGCGATGAATGAAAAACTCCGAGGCGGAACAGCTCGGTATTCGTGGAGCGCTGGCGCGGCGCCTTCCTTCCTCCATGAGCAAAATCGACCTAAACCCGCCTTAACAATAGCCAAGACCTTCCAAGAACGACCCTGAAGTCTTTCGGGACAATAAGGCATTCTGTTATAAGTATTTCGCTATAAGAAAACTACCGAAAACTGTATTCCACCGTTACCAAGGGACGCATTTAGGACACAAATATCACATAGTGTGTACAAACCCATCTGAGTTTCCCACGAAACACAGTTGGTATTATATTACCTTTGATATGGAAATCTACAGCGAAAATGAAATCTAAGATCGAATGTATGTTTTAAAACAAATTCCCTAAATGTGTGTTCCAACATAAATATTGGTTTAACATAGAAATAATGTTTGCAGCGAAACACCTGATGATTCTAGAATAGTCATTATTTCTCTAATTTTCTGTATTTTGCCTATCAAACAAATACTCAAAATAATAAATTTAGCGAGAAATAATCAAACCACAACGACAGAAAGTTATGTTAAGAGTAGAAAAAAGTTTAATATTAAAATTAACTTGTTATATTTCACAGAGTTTAAATAAATATTTTGACATTTAAAGAGATGATGAAAAAAACATATAAAAACTATTTCAAAGAATTGTAATTTTGTCACAGGCTTTCTCAAAATATTTTTTAATTTGATGAATCAGGTTTATTGGAAGATCTTATCAAGAGAGATAAATAGTTTACAAAAAGTTCTGAAAGATAATCACTCAGTTACAGGCAACGACAAAGTAGTTTATCACATTCTGTCATTGATCGAGATTTCGGTATATCAAGCAGATTTTCTCATATAAATCAGAAGTAGATATGGAGGTGCTTACTATACATCATTGTCAACACTTTGGGCAACTGCGAAATATCCAGATACGTTTTTTACGCATGTGTGTATAGTACAAACCATCTCCATTTATATACCTTACTTTTAGCCATTTAACGTGGAAGAAAGAGGAAATCAAAATTACTTAATCTAAAGCTAATGGGAGTGAGAAATTTTACTCCTATTACTCATTAGCAAGTATATATACATTTTTATATATAAATAAAGTACAGCATAAACCAAAACAACAAACACATTTGTAGGTAATATGTAGATAAAAAACACACACACTATTCCCGTGTCCCTCTGTCAGTGCTTGTCGTAGAGAAAGATTCGCAGGATAAAAAGTTTGTATTTCTATTATAAGCCTCTGCAGCTCAGTCTGTTAGAGCGCTGGCCCTGTTAGCCAGAGACCTGAGTTTGAATCCCGGTGGAGACCAGCAAAATTTTCTTTCTCTACATTTATGAAAAAATTAATTAAATTCTTATACACTTATATTATTTAGCAAAACAAATTAGCAAAGCTTTTTTCTTTAATTCTTCAACATGACAAACGACATTCAGAGATTAATTGTTAACACGGCGAGCCAAACAATTTCTCGCTTTCAAATTTAACAAACGCTAAACCCTAACCAAATTGAAAAGGCCTATAAATAAGATAATGAGACAAAAGACTTGAAATTTAATCAATATATCAAGGTATACTTTTTCCGCAGAATAAAATATGATTTAAGCTTAAATTAAAAGCAGGTTAAAAACTAGAATATCGTTTTTCTATTCCGGGATAGGCCTAATGGGAGGGTGTTGATCCAGGGTGACCCATCTAAAGGGTCCTAACCCCTACCTTTATCCACTTGATAACCTTGTTAACCTCGCACCCGTCAAATTGAGGAGCACCCGAGGACTTGTCATCTCTGCGTGACCTCTATGACCTCAGTAAAGTGGGTCAAACGACGTTGATGTCAGCTGGAGACACTTGGTACCTTGGCTTGTAAATCTGGTTCATATTTTGTTATCTTTCTTTCGTGGCAATTTCAATAAACTGGACCAATTGCCATCCACGCTAAAATATATGCTATAATACACATATGCATTGGAAACGCCCATACTGTGCGTAAAATTCCGACTCCAGTCGCAAAATTGAACTTTCTACTTGTATGCACAACGATGTATGTATGCATCCTTTTAATGTTCGGATGATCAAAAATAATTGATTAAATCGATGTTCGTTTGGACAAAAAAAATCCTTAATCGCCTTAAGCTGAAAATAAAAATCGATGTACATTGAATTTCAGATGTAAGTTTGTAAATCTAAACTAATCTTATCTAATTCAATGTAATTCTAATAATGTTGCTTTATTCACAGCGAGGAACAAAATGAAGAGTTTTGATTTATAAAATTTAAAAAAATATTTATTGAAATAAAACGAAAAGTTAACAACAACAAAAATCACACTCTTTGTTACAAATTAAAAAATTTAGGCTAGTAAGATATATATATGTCTCATGACGCATGCCTTCATCCACTTTCAGGTATACAGTTTAAATGTGACTACATGTATAATTTTAAGTACAGGCCACTCTTCGAATAAGCATATATACTAAATACAACTTGGTTTTAAAGCTGAAAAAATATATATGCGCTATTGTGTTTATGAAGAATATATGATCTTACAAAATACAGTTTTAAAAAACATACTGTTAATCGACATTATTATTAATATGTGATGAAATTTCGGGATTTCCATAACCGATAAAAGTGACGTTTCACTGTGGTGTAATAACACTTTTGTATTTACATTTTGTCATTACCTTTCGAAAAGTATTGCGTCAACAGCCTTCTTGCTATTGTGATGGTGTAGAAAGACGCGCTTCATTTCAGCACGCAACAAACGGATTACTCCGTGTCGAATGACATCGTAGTGGGCAGAACTCGCCTGGTTTGAAATTTACTATGAACATTTAATCAAAAGTGATGTGTTATGCCTTTTTTCGTGATATAAAGAATTTAAAAAATATTACACATAGACGTTTGAATACAATGATATTGCTCACGTTAATGATGGAGCTATCAGTCCACCACTCACTCGAGTATTATTAATGGTACTCAAACTTCACTGTGTAATATCCTCTATCTATTAGACAGAAACAATATTCGTCCGAAATGGCTTCGAATATTATTTAGCTTCAAGAGCGTTTCCAAGGGAACTCTCACTTAGTTGAAGGGGATACAAGTACTTAGTGAGGTGAGCTGTAACGGGTACAAATCAACTCGTGTTATCAGTACAAGATAAAGAAAATGGAAATGGAGTTTCAGAATATGCTCTCGAAGGGGCGACAACTCATATATCAGAATACTGAGTAAATCTACATTTCTGCACCAAAGTATTTCCAACAGCTTGTATAACGTAAGTAGCATTTAATTGTAGAATTTTGTATTTAGCGGCAATGGAATGGCTGTTTAACCAGCTATAAATTTGTCATCTTCAGAAACATCAGCGCAGTTTGCAAAGTATTCCTGTGGCTCCGGATATCGCGTTTTTATTTTCGAAACTTCTTTCCGGTTGCCCACCATACACCTGAAATCAAAGTCGTTACATAAGTTAAATACCCTTGATTACGACACCGATTAACACCAATCAAATAAATAAATAAAACAGGTTTTCTGCTGTTAGTGTTTTACCTGTCAAAATCTAAAGCTTTCCCGAAATTAATTCAACAATTGAGTAAATGTTTTTTTTACATTCCCTGACTTACAACCGGTGAACACCAAGAAAGATATATTCTAATGTGCTGATGTAGTCACGTGCCAGATATTTCAATATTTTATTAAGTATCTATCGGCCACAAGTTAATTTGTTCCAGGGAATTGTCTTCATAAGTAATCTGCGAGGGCAATCAGAGAATAAGCTTGTGTTACGTAAGAATTAATCAGTACTGGGAGGGTTGCAATCCGACACAATGCACCAATTCAACTGTTAGACGTGACTGTATGCAGGTTTCTCTGCGTAACTAGCTATTATTTCCATTCTAAAATATGTTACTCGTTGAGCTTGAGCAGGCGCAAGACCCAAGGTGTGAAGTTTAATTATCTCCGCCGCTAGAGAGGGCATGCTTAAAGAACGGTAACTCTGTCTAGACATTTTTTAAGTCAGCCCAGTTGTGGAATCTGATGTGATGATTAGAGTAATGTGAAAGGCTGTTAGGCGAGGGACACGGGTGGGGTCAAAAATTGGGATCTGACAAATGTCACTGACGTCTCATCAAATTACTCTTTACTTAGCCAGCAACTTTGGTTGTTTCTTTCCAAGCCAAAACAGCAAGCACTGCGCTACCGTTGAACTCAGCTAGTGACAATTGAAGATAAAGTAGTGGTGGTTTGTGGAGGCGCCTGTTCCTAAGTTCGATCGTGACAGCCTAGCTGAGTCTAACCCGCCTTAATCGGAACTCTTGTCAAACGTCTACCCAGAATACAGACTTGTTATCAGGCCAAATTCCTACTCTACATTTGAAAGCTCAGATTTTAATGTGGTGATGATTCTTTTCACAATAATATCGTGGGAATATTGCCGCCATGGGAACAAAAAGAGAATGGTGTGTTTTGGACACATGCCTTATTTACTCCATCTAATACACATACAGTTGTGTTCATCAAATCATCGGTTTCGAAGGTATTATAGTTCAGACCCTTAACATTAACCAATATATGGCCAGAACTTTTTGAAATCTGGATGATTCCATTTTCTTCACAAAAAATTGCTAGGTAATTTATAAGAAAGATGTCATAAACACTGAAGCGGACATTTTCTAATGTACACTCGCATTATAACCAAATATATAGGAGTCATATACTTGATGGAATATGCAAAAGATTATATTTATGAAATAAAGACTAAAGAGAATAATGCGGTAAAATTAAATAAATAAAAAGTTATAATACGTTATGTCTATATTTTCGCACCAAAATAAACGTTATAGTAGGCCCATATTATCCTGACTGTCCTAAGTTTGAGTTAAAAAGCTTACCCAACTATTGAAATCAATATGACGAAGCTAAGTACATGGGTATCAAATACGAATTTTAGACTTAACTTTTTTAATCTTTATTATAAGACAAGGCTTAATTGAACATGAGCTTCTATATGTCTACATCAAAAGCAATTTATCTAATGCTCTGGCATATTCGTTAAGATAATGATATTATAGAAGAACAAAGCTTACCAGTTTGTTTCCGAAAAGGAGTCGACGTGCGTAAACGAACTGTATAACCCCTAATAAATCAACAACAGCAGCTTACAACGCCCTTCTGTAGATTTAGACGATTAAAATTGGAATTAAAACAGACACGGAAACAGTCATCTTTCCATCTTTTCATAATTTTTAACTAATGTTGTGGTTGCAAAGCTGGAGCCAAACCTGTTTTATCTTTTATCATTTGTAAAAGAAAAAGTGTTCGCCCATCCCTGTTCCTGATATAAAGGCAATAACTACTTTTTAAATCAATACCAACATTTCACTCAATTGGATTACGTAATGTCCACACTTAAAACGTATATCGAAATAATTGTTGAAAAACTCCATTAGCGAGTGGAACAAAAGGAAGAGTTGGATTATTATTGATAAATGAACACTAAATAGTAGAATAAGTTATGGCAGATATTCGATGTCCAAAGAATAGCACCAAAGAAAACTTTACATATACCATTTCTTAAAACTATATATATCTAAAAGGGGATCTATGAAATAACTTACTGATAAACAAATCTGTACCGAAGTTAAACATTGAAATAGGACAATCAGCTGTGACTTAATTGTTGGTGCAAATTACGACTCCAACTTGTCCTTTAAGCCATAATCGGAGTTGAGATAAACACGAATTGGACTGCAACACACTTGGTGGCATAAAGCAAAAACAAAATTGAATATTTTATTTTAGAATATAGTTGTGGTGTCTAAAACTGAATGACCTCTAGTAAATCAACAACGACATATAACAACGCCCTGCTGCAGAAAGATTAACATTAAAAAGGACTTAATTGGTTATATATTTCCATAGGTGAAGCGAAACTTAAGCCCCAGACTTGTTCGTGATTTTTGGCTGTAAATAACAAGCACAAGCACCGAAAATTTTAGAGATGATAAGATCTAAAAACTCAAAATGTTAAGATAAGATCTAAAAACTCTATAGAAAAAAAGGTCTTATTTGTCTTTCCTTGGAAACACAAGATAAAAGGCATTATTATCTGTCATTAAATTCGTTATGTGTTGATTGGTCAATTTGCAAGGGGGTAAAAACCCGTAAACCGCGTGAGATTTTTCAACTCACGGGTAGTAAAAAAACAAACATGGCCGCCATCCCTTCAAATTTCGCTTTCTAAATTTAATAAAACTAACCGTAAAGTTCGACAATTAGTTGACGCGTTATTATCTGTCACCAAATTCGTTATGTTTTGATCGGTCAATTTGCAAGGGGGTAAAACCCGTACACCCCGTGACATTTTTCAACTCACGGGTAGTAAAAAAACAAACATGGCCGCCATCGTTTCAAATTTCGCTTTCTCAATTTAATAAAACTAACCGTAAAGTTCGACAATTAGTTGACGCAGACAAAGTTTAAGACTTTTTTACAATCACTATTTTAATGACGGATTGTTATGACCTGCGGCTCAGGGTGTACGTACACCCTGTGAAAAATGTCAATAACTAATAGTACACAACTGCAAAGCGACATTCCGCCAATTCCATCAGCGCTGAGATCAACTGGGTATAGAAACCACATGGTAAATTCGAGAGGAAAATTGCCTTCGTTGCGCTTGACTTTGTCTCTTGAAACAAAAAAAAAAGCTGAAAAGTGGTGGAGTTTCCAGACTCATCAGACCTGCAATTGTGGCGCTTCTCCTCAACCAAAGGCATGGACACGCTTCATATCCTGATATCAATCATTTGTGTCCAAAGCAGCTTCCAGCAGCCTGTATGAAATGAAAGCAATATGTCGAATTTATTTGCCAATTTTTGGCAATATTGCGCATGTCCACAGGCACACATATTTTCACTTGTTCAGACTTTTCAAACTATTGTTTAGCCATGATATATTAAAAATGTCATTGTTTGAAATTTTGCACATAATTTATAACAATTTTGGGCTGTTTCTTGTGCTGAAAGAAAGTACATATTGCATTTCAGAAAGGTTGGACGGGATAACTGCTCCAGCACTTGTAATCACAAAATTTAATCTGACACGTTGAACAGAAGTTTTTCTGACACTCAACAGGAAAATCCTACTGTGTGCTAATTTATTTCTTATCGTCAGGTCACAGTTACTATACGGTCGTCTTATGGTATGTTAAACCACACGTATTCCGTGGATGTTATTTGACATGTTTACAACTGTATCAATGTATATAGACTCCTTGCTGAAATGTGACGCATATACTTACTGACTTTTTTGTATTGGATACATTATCAACTTAACTTGTGAAATATTCCCAAATAAAGAATAAATAAATGGCAAACGTTATAAAACACGAAATTGTCTGACTAAATCATAGAGGAAAGAACATACAAATGGACAAGGTCAATAATAACGGAACACAGTGCTATCTGACCTACACAATCACTGATACATTACACGTTACATGCTGACACAGCATACTAACTCTGCTTCAAACAGCAGACAGACAACATGGCAATAACTTACGTCTGGGTTTTCACCAATTTTCCCCTAGAAATTTCTTTATAGATGAATTAACTTTTGCGAAACGATGAAAAGGTTTGGTAATTTTTAATGGAGAAAGAAAACAAAGACATTTTGAAAGCATCCAGATTTGTTCCACTAAAAGTGCCAATTAAATGGTGATAACTAGATACACGAAACAGTTTCATTTTACACACTCATCTCTTTATGATGCAATGTGATGATACTTACACTTCTATGTGTCACATTCTTTATATTATATATTTCGACGATAAAAAGCATAACACATCACAGTTACCTAATGTTCATACAAAATGTCAAACGAGACGAGTTCGAACTACTGTGAAATTTTTCGAAACGTGCACCAATTCGTGACGTGAAATGACGTCATCCCTTTGTTGCTTGCTGAAATGAAGTTCTTTTTTTCGCAAAGTTATAATATCATCGAAAGCCGTCGGCCCAATATTTTTCGAAATGTAATAACAAAATGTAAAAACAAAAGTGTTATTATACACCGCAGTGAAATATCTCTTTTATCGGTGAAGGAAATCATGATATTTCATCAATTTTTAAATATACGTTTGTGTTGTCTTTTAAACCAGAAAATGTTTCAAGAACCAGGATGTATTATTATCTTTAAGACCAAAATATATTTTTTCAATTTCTATTGTTATTATTATTATTATTATTATTATTATTATTTGAACAGTTGTGAAATGTAAAGTTGCATGTAGAGACTATCCTCAAAACATGTTTTGTCACTTGTTCTATATTACAACCAGTCATTAACACTGTGACAGATAAATTATTTGCATCACTAAATCGAATCATTTCATCAAATCATGTTACATAACATCTGCGCCACAGCTTTCATTTCCGCTTCCGTTTCCGTTTTACAGAAATACATTTATCACTGTGTCTGTTTATTCTACATTGATTGTCAGTCCAGTAACCAACACTTTTTTTTTAGAACTATGGACATTAACTTAGAGAGTGACGAAATTTATCTTCTTATTAAAATACGTCAAGCAAATACCAAACGACTTATCCCATCACATTTGGTGTGGTACCGCTGGTGTTATACATGAAAGCGATTTTGCAAAGTTTTAACTTTATATAAGTTAAGTTTTTAGACGGCGTTCCTGATAGGTAAACATATTATATACTCACTGCTGATATTTGTAAACAAATAATAATAAAAAAAAAACTGAATTTGTATACACGTATTATTGTTTTAAAGGAATGAAAAAAGCATATGAAAGTTGTAAATAAGTCGGATTTAGTGTGTGTAACAACGTCTTACTCGGGTTTAATGTCTAAAGCTTTTTAGAGAGGCGCTTTGGAGTTAACTGAGTTGCTGACCTGGGAATCTAACGTATAATAGATGTGCTCGAAAAAAATTGTTATCAAGGACAAGATCGCGATTATTGCATGTCCGAGAGGGATAGAGTACAGCGAACAATGGCACCTGGACTAATGTTATACACACCCTTTTTCTTCTTCAGAAGTAATAAATGCTTTTGGAAATGGAAAATGCACCCAAGTTGATTGTATTATCAAAACAGGCCAGACCGTATCTTTAACCAGTCAGCCCTGTCAAGCATCAGGTGAAAGAAATACTAAATTATGCTATGACGACACCTTGTTAGTTGGCAAAATCTAACTTGAAAACATTGGTTTAGAGCTAATCGGGCAGCCAGAGACAATTTAGTGAGACAGAAGAGACATATTTATACAAAGGCAGTTTAACAAAGCGACACCGGAGACCACACACGGCTGGAAATCCCTGAGTGGTTATACTTTCCTACTTAAGATGCTCTCGTCCAATATCTACACTAACCAATCGTTATACTAAATGCTTCCTATAGATAGACAAGCCAGTAGGAAATAGACTTACAATGACTTCCGAACACAGGTTAGACAGGTTCAAGCAGAGGTATCTGATTGGTGGAAGAGCCTGCTAGAGGACGTTTGAGTAGTCAGACAGACACATATTCTGATAACGAATCATTAAATGTATTCGGAATAAGAAACAGTAGCCCTTAAAATGGCCACAATCTATAAACTATTTGGGACTGGATTGATCTGATCCCAACTAGACGTAGGATAAAGCAGGGTATCTGGTAGGAGGAAATTGTGCCATTGTCGGTGGCAGGCACTGTACCAACAAATCCATCTCTTGTTCTCTTCTGGGATCAACATAGCGCATATTGTATTTCACGGATGGAACGGGATTATAATCCTGACATATGTAATCAGATAATTTCATCTGAGATGTTTTGCTGACACTCGGAATGAAAATCCTAATGTGTGATAATTTATTTCTTATCGCCATACCCCTGTTTGTCGTTTAGGCCGATCTTCGGTATGTTAAACTACTCTCTTTTAAGATTAAGCTTTGTTAAATCTCATCTGAACTACATGTGTATAGTAAAAAACGTTTCTTCCACTGCAACAAAAAGAAGTGTTGTTGATGTGTTTACCCTCATTTAACCTGTATGTCGGTAGTGTTTTAGAGTTCGTAAGTTGCAAACGTGTTGGGTTGAGACTGCGTTTATATAGTCCTATAAAGGTAGACCTTTCTCAATCCTGAAGTTGGCCTATTCTATTCCCGTTGCAAAAGACAAGTTTCGAATCCAAACACATAGATTTATAAGCACACATTTGTGTAAGTAGTTTAGGCTGCAATATTTCTGCCATAACTAATCCCAACTCCTATACAACTTTCTACATGACGGAATCTGAGAAAGAGTCACGAGAAGCGTTAGTTAAATATAAAGAATAAAGGCCAATAATATATTTTGTACACGGTAATATGTTCTACGAATGAGGTTTGGCGAAACAATCATTCACAAGGCCACATCGATTACATGTTTTTTCCTACGTTTGAAGATCACAATGTCACAGTGAAATCCGATGGCTTTGATGGCGTTTGCTAATAAATATGCCATAGTGAGTTCTTGATTTTGTCGTCTTTTGCAGATCCCACTTGTTGATTACTTAGTTTTGCCGACTTCTGCGGATCACCATGCCAGTGCATGTGATCACATGTGATAATGTGGTTTAGTCACCTGTACAGACCAAAATAAAGTTTATAGCATGCCCCGATCCATTGTTTTATTTCAACTGTGAATGCAACCGCCTGGAAGTACATCAAGTAACAAGTATACGAATTTCAGACAGATTCAGATTCAGATAGTTTTATTGACGTTAGCATAAATATGCTACTTGTCATAAGACATTTCAAGTACATAATA
>JAVFBZ010103858.1:0-23265 GCA_032466195.1 Katharina tunicata | reverse complement strand
TGTTGTAGTGTCCTGTTTTTTGGAGCATCAGGAGGCAGATTTGTTGTAGTGTCCTGTTTTTTGGAGCATCAGGAGGCGGATTTGTTGTAGTGTCCTGTTTTTTGGAGCATCAGGAGGCGGATTTGTTGTTGTGTCCTGTTTTTTGGAGCATCAGGAGGCGGATTTGTTGTGTCCTGTTTTTTGGAGCATCAGGAGGCAGATTTGTTGTAGTGTCCTGTTTTTTGGAGCATCAGGAGGCAGATTTGTTGTAGTGTCCTGTTTTTTGTTGTTGTCCTGAAATCTTTTGTGGGGTCTTCTGTGTTGCCAGTGTTGTTTAGGTTACCCAGTGGGTTGGTATGCAATCATATGAGTTAAATAACCAATCGTTGGCAATCAAACAAAACGATCTTAAAACTATAAAAGTCCTTAGTCAACTTTAACAGAGCCAGGTTACTAAAAAAACGTAGTGTAAATAGCCTTCCCGATTCCCTTTTTTTTAAAATTGCGTTTAAGTTTTATCATGATGTTATTTCATGACATTTTTTCTTCTTTTCAGAACTTTCCAAGGGAGATAGTGACCCTAGCATCAGAATGTGACCTGCTTCAAATTTTACAATAATCAATCGTGTACACTTTCTGAACAAATTTGTCTTTATTTTTTACTATATATTTATCTGATGTTTTTGTATGTCTACTTGCTCACTGCTTTAAGTCCTAAAATCCCTTTAAGTGCTTCTGCAATCATAGTGCTAAACATTTTTGCTATCATTTTGAATTTTTTTCACATGATGTAGTATTAAATGTAATGAAATGGTATATTTCATTTGATAAACGTCCATTGTGTGGTTTGTTAATTTTATATATAATCTATTATTTTTTGGAATCTTCCTGTTTTAAGTTTTTGATTGGAAATCTGTTAAATGTTGAGATAACTCAAAGAATATAATTTAAAAAATACTGTTCTTTGGCCGTGTTGAGACCCGAGTTCGAATCCCGGTGGAGGCAAGCAAAATTTTCTTTCTCTACATTTATACAAAATATACAAATGGCATATATAAAAATGGCACCTCTGGCTAACTACAGAACAGTATAAAGCTTTGCTTTGCATTGGAGAGACATAGTTTTGGCAACATGGGAAAATAATTAAAATTTGTTTTAATGAAACTGGCTATTTACACCGCTTTCTTGTAAATGAAATACCCTTGAGCATGGCATTAAACACAAATCAAGCAAAGATTTATATAAACTTGCAGAAGCAGTAGTGACTGGGACATTCGCCACTTTCGGAAACCATGAGGAAGGGACAAGTATATTTGTAACAGTCAACAATTCGTTAATTAGAAATTGAAGATTAGGATTTGTTCAAATTGTACAAAAAAACTGATATATTCGATGTTCCTGTCTTAAGAAAAAGCCATTGTCAAAATATTGTATGGAAACACCCTTAAATATATCGGTTTTAATTTTTGACAAATTATAAATAGCTCATCGAAAAATTGGTGTTAACGTTGTTATGTTCGATTTGTTCAGCTTTTTGAAGACAATGTCTGGTAAATGTTCAAACTGTTTGGAGGTACTTTTGTGTCTTCAAAGTAAATCGCATATCTAAATTTTCTGATTTTAAACACACTGGGGGATAACATTTCTCGAAGTAGAGCAAAGCTGCGGATCCCAGAGAAGATACACATAGATACATTGTGATGTAATATTTCGGATTATTTTTAGATCATCGTTATAATATTAAAGTAAAACAAGCATCCGGGTTCTCTATTCGACAAGCTTTAGCAGAGAACTTACTCCATCATCTGGTATTGGCTAACGCGGCATTATTCAACACCTGACGACCGAGTATTAAAGCTCTCTCCGAAAGCTCCGAAATATTGATTCACCATGCATTCATGCGTATCCTTTGTTGAAGTTCCAACTTTGCTCTACTTTGAAACTCATCCATGGGAATTATGTTATAAAACTTTACACGAGAAGTAATCGGCATCCTTGAGCTTTGTAGGTTGGATGATTGCATAACATGTGGCTATGTGCCGTATATTTCTACGCAGCCCTACTGTCTTTTATTAAGAGCTATAGGCAGTCCTACATTATTTTTGTTAGCAGGTCAAACACTATACATTTTATGGTAATGTTGGAATACCCTTGAGAACAGCATTAAACATCAGTCAATGTAGAACTTGCGCTGGGGCATTGATTCACTTCGGTGACGAACATTGTGTGTAATGACTAGGCATTTTAAATATAGCTCGACCTGATTAATCGAGCTATGAAGAAATTTAAACTCTTTCACGTGGCTTGGTTCTATTGCTGAATAGTTCTATTTTATTTCTTCATTTTCTTTGTTGTTACCTGCTCTAAGTCGATTTTTATTAGCGCGGAATGAACTTGGTGACCTTATAGGATAGGCCTACGTTTATCTACATGCGACACAAGTATTGCCTGCAGCGGTAAATATATCGCTAAAGGCAAAAACATGGCCAGTCAATACACAAAAGCCGATAATCGGAGAGATCGGAAGGTACTGGAAATAAGCGATTGATGAACAAGAATGGTTTCGTACTAGTGTGCGAGACCAGTGACGAACAATGCTTTAAAAAACATCCGAAAAGAGCACATACCGGTAGTACACGTTTTTACCCCTTAGCAGATATATATGCGAAGGGGTATTGTTTATCCTTGTCCGTCTGCCCGTTCGTACCGCAATCTTCGTAGCAAATTGTGCAATGCTTCTGAAACTTTACGCATATCATGATTTGGTGATCAATCGGCGGAACCTGTCGAAATTGAGCTTCAGCAGAGTTACGTCCCCTTGCTCCAATAATGGTTCTGCACAGCGAAGCTTCATGTTCGACCGTTTCAATATTCAGCGTTGTTGGGGGCGATTTATTTTGCCCACTCGGCTTGCAGCCTTTCATATGAATAAGTAACCTTGATCGCTGTGCCCAAACTACAACCAAACAAACGAAACATATAGTGATTTTGATTGCTTAATTATGTCTATATTGTGTTCTGGGCCCGTTACACAAAGCAATCTTAGCTTATGTTGAACGTAACTACCATGACAACACAATGCATCCAGTTCTGACCGCCATGGTATTTACGTTGAACGTAGCCTAAGATCGCTTTGTGAAACGGGCACCTGGATACTCAAAAATGTAGTATCCAATCTTGATAAATCACATCTTGTCTTCATAACAACTCACCACAGGAAGTTTACCCCGGTTAAAGTATATTAGCTTGAAAGCTTGGTTACACTGCATCATGCCCATTCTTTCGACGTAGCTCCAGTATCGGCTATCCTTTACTGAGTAATCCAGTACAACCACAGCATAGAAACATGACTCGGATGGATTTTCAACTTCTGGATATATTGGTAAGCGACGTTTCGATCTAGATACTAAGATCGTTTTCAAGCAATGGTTACACATCTCAACAGAATATACTTTAAATGGGAAAAGAACAGTCTATAATTTGTTTAGAAACTGACGTTATGGCTACGGCTAGAATAACACGATGTAACATTAGAATGACGTTGTGGTTATAATGTTATAATTTAATCTTAGAATCTAGATCGAAACGTCGCTTACCAATATACCCAGAAGTTGAAAATCCATCTCAGTCGACATGTTTTTGTAATGTACTCATTTTCTAAATGCCACTCAAACAAGAAACCACAGAATAGTTTAAGATAAACTATTATAATAGTTTACAGCAAATACAGAACGCAAATATGATACTAAACTCCGGGCATGGTTTGTTTCTATTGGCTGTAAGATTCACGTTTAATCACTGTTCTTTCTAAAAGGCATAAATAGTTCAATTCTGCTGTACACTTTTATTCCTGATGATGGCGGTATAACTTCACGACGAAAAATAGAAATACCACAATAAACTCAATCTTTTGAGTTTCTTTCATATTAGTTTACTGAGTAAAGCTGGAGCAGTTCGCTTGAATCGCTATGCAAGTCGTACAATGCAGTTTCATATGTCTGTTTTGTCCAAATGAAGCCTTTAAACCAAAAATACAACTTGGGTAAAGTTTAAAGGAAACTGGTGGAAGTCTATAAACCGAGTCCATTGTTATTGGTCCAAGATACCCACTGATCCAGCATGAGCTCTCTGTTTTAAAGCAGTATGTTTCGAGTTTTAATTTATGCCATACTCAACATTTGAGGAGTATTATATTTCAATCACTACTAACTTTTGCAGTTGTCTACTATTAACATTTGCAATCGTTGTCTGCTGCTAGAATATACCGCCGCCAAGTGAAATACCCTTGACAACTTCGTTAAACACCACTTATTCAATTTATCGAGCATCATGATCGTTACTTTTTAAAACAATAAAAGATATGCTTTTGGTTGTCGGGAGAGAATTTAAGACGGCTGTCTCAAATCCCAAAATTCGCCAGGAGAGGAATTGACGGGTATTGAAGAAAATATTATATTCTTTCTTAAAGTAACATACGGACTCGAAAGTTCTGAATTTTGCACTATCACAGAATCTCATGAAAAATTGATATTTTTCTCAAGAAGTACAAGTTAGGGGCTTTCCAATAACTCCAACATCAAATTTGTAGGTCGAAGGAGAGTTTTTTAATAACTAAAAACTGAAAATTCTGTCAGAATTTTTAATTGGAAACTTACGGGGTCATGTTCACTGCCCCCGGAATAGGTTTAAATCCCCTTATTGACCTTAGGTTTAGAAGGGAAGTGTTCCGGTGGCTGCGGAGATCGAGCCACATTGAGCGTTTACGAGGTTTCTTCCCGGTTTCCCATCGCACACTTGCAACGCAAAGTCGTCCTATAAGTGAAGTACTCTTGAGTACGACGGCAACCACCAATCAAATAAATTTCATCCAAGGAATTTTAACAGGAAAAAATGGAATCTGACACAATTTACCTTTTGCTGCTGCTATGCGTAAAGTTCTTCACCCGTTCGAATGACGGTCTTCCTGTTTACTGGAACCATTCGTGTTCATGCACGTTTCCGTCCAATTCACTTTGACATTTTGACCAATGTTGAAAGAAGCCTGTAAAAACACGGATTCGATTTGGACATATGTTTGAAGAAACCCTTCAAAATCTATCGAAGATTGTCAAAGTAATTGGCTTTGGCTGATAATAACTCACGCCGAGATATTATTCGAAAGACTTCCGGTTTAATTGATTTAGCCTGTTATCAGCTACCGCCCCACGCAATACTGTCTTTGCTGATGTGATTCAGATGGCGCCATGACTTGAGTTCTTTTTTGAGTCCACTTCACTGTACCCGCTGTAGGTTAGAACCCCTCTATCCAACCGTATATGTATATAGGCTTAAAAAAAGATGTCTAGTGGCTGCAGAGATCGCTTGCTGATTTTTATGAGGTTTCTTCTCGGTTTTCCACCATTCATATACATAACACAGTCGTAATTTAAGTGAAATAACCTTGAGTACGACATTCAACACCAATGAAATGAATAAGTAAATAACTGACGTGATACATACAGAGCGTGTACGATATTAATTGAGCGTTTGGATAATCATCCGGGAAGACAGTTGGCTGATAAACAGAATAATAGTAATTGAGGAGATTAAATTAATATATAGTCATAGTATACTTTTCAAATTCTACACACTCGCAAATAATAGATTTTGAGTTATTGACTAGATCAAAGAACAAACAATACTCACCGAAGACAAGTCGAAATATCCATTATTTGTCAAGAAAAGAACAAATGGAAGTTTCAATGGCCACCCATTGATCCGCCATTAGCTTCAGAAAATACAAACCTAAACAGTTTTCGTCTTTAAGAAGAATTTATCCTAGTTTTATAAAGCTCCCAGAATCGTAAGTGTTAATAGAATGAATATAAATCAACCAATATATCTCACAAAGGCAATACAACTTTTGCAGGTAATATCTAAAACAGCTACAACTTGGTTGATTGGATTTAAGTTCAATCGCCCGGTCCGATCTGTGATTTTCTTACCATTTCGGTTTTGTAGGTTTTTGTTGGTGCCAAGACTTCCTGTTGACTTAAAGTGTTCTATTAAGGCTTACGCAGCCGAACCAATCCAGTTTGATACTCAGACTAATGTCGCAATAAAGCTTTGGGTGACGGATTTATGTTGGTAATACATTTAAGGCAACCTGTGAAAATCCGTTAGCTGAGACACGAGGGGATAATGTGAACCGTTTTGGCTATGTTGGTCATTACACTGTCAAGCACTGAATCTTATCATCAGCTGGTAGGGGGAACTTCCTGTGCCCTGGTGCTCTCTGGTCTTACGGCCACCAGGTAGTCCATTTCTAGTGAGTCCTCTTTTTTAGTCCTGTGACAGTCCTTATTAATGTTTGTTTCTAGAGTCCTAGAGTCATTTTTGTGCACACACTGTGCTTGTATGAGTGAACAAACCTTTAGTACGATATAATATACCCATCAAACAAACGTAAACAATGTGATGAAAGATGTGTTGTGAAAAGTTCTGACATGTTTTTATGCCCTCCTAAAGATGCTAGACTAGAGTTTCTCGGTTAAATAAAGTCTACAAAGGAAACAACAAAAATGAAGGCTTTGAGTTGAAACACACAGCGACCACGTCCGTTTGAAACATCGTGCCGGAAACGTCCGTCCTACTTTTACTATATTGAGCTCCCTGCTTTTGCCAGCTTTTCCCAACAATACGCCTGCTTTTTGTTAATACGAGCTTCCAGAATCCGGGCGATGTCTGAGTTCTGGGGCAATATAACAAAACAAAAAGCCAACTGGACATTTCCAACCACGTTCGAACCGAAATGAATCTACAGAAGTTTCTACAGTGTTTAGTCTGGCTATTCAGTTTCAAGTTCATTATCTTCTCCTTTGAATGGCATTTAGAAGCTGTTGTAGGATAACAACAAACACATAATTGTATGGATATTAACTTCTGATGTGTATTTACAGCGACGACGTTTAGATCTCTATCCTAAGACCGGTTTCATTTTGCTTTAGAACGGTCTTACGATAGAGATCGAAACGTCGCTGTAAATACACACCAGAACTTGATATCCATACAATTATGTGTTTGTTATTATTCATTATCTTCGTCTCTTCTTCAATTTTTATATTCTCCATTTATGTATTTTTTTATTTCCTTATTTTCTTTAATAGTATAAATTCAGGTATTTCGGTTTATATTTACATTTATGCTAATACTTTGCACACTACAGCACATTAATAGACTTTCAAACAAACGAGGAAATGAAGCCTTTGGTTGGCGGATTTAGATCGGTAATATGTTTAAGGAAACCTTTGAAGGCCTCTAAGCCGGGAGTTTATTGTTAAATTCCGAGACGGCAGGTCTTAGCCAAGCCGTATCAATATCAGCTTTCCTAACGATCTACCCAACAACCCTGCCACAAAAAATAATCTATAATTTTCGCTTAAAATTGTTTTGTGAACGAACAATGAAAGACCGTTAAGTTAACTTGATAAATATACGAATACGCTATTGTAAGGACGGAACTTTTACAACCATTTACAGGTTTGGTTTTAGCCATTTTAAGCTGCTAAAACGTAGTCGGTATACATTCCGTGTCCATTACAGAATCGGAAGCGGTTATCACAAATCCCATGTAAAGAGGCTATAGCCAGAGATGTTCCACCAGAGGCATGGCACTAACAAACGTTTGAATGTCCAGGAAGTTTATTATAAATATTTAGCTGACTAAAGTCACTGTACTGCATAAATGACATTAAACGTATAGTAGTTATTTGTATTTTTAAAATTACTGTGAATACAGTTTTTACTACCATTAAGGACACTCGGGTGTGGGCATTTCAAAAACACATTTTCAACGTATAGAGAGTGTTCGGATTATTTCCATTTTAAATCTTTTTTACCCGTTGAGACTCTCCCTATCGAAGAGAAGCCCAGTTCATAACAGTTTTAGACCAATATGTTCAGTGATGTTGGTATAAAGACCTTCCAATGATTCGCTTTGATAATGAGCTTCTGGAAACCTGAAGTCTGTAAACGGAGAGTTTTTTTGTCATCTCCTGTTTAATCCGCAGAGTTATTGACAAACATTTCAACTCCATGTATGGCGGTTTGCTTTTAGTTTTAGACACCACAGTGTATTAAAATTAGTTTCCAGTTCTACAAAGCATTTAATGAAAAAAACCAAAAAAAAAAAAAAATTAATGCACGACAAATTAATTTATTTAACTAAAATGTGTATATTTTGCTAAATCACAATAAAACAAAAGCCGTAAAAAATACCCTGAAATCGTTCTTACTGTGAACAAGGGGGATACCCTGAAACCGTTCCTACTGTGAACAACGGAGAATACACTGAAATCGTTCTTACTGTGAACAACAGGGAATACCCTGAAATCGTTCTTACTTTGAGCAAGAGGAATACTTTGAAATCGTTCCTACTGTGAACAACAGGGAATACCCTGAAATCGTTTTTACTTTGAGCAAGAGGAATACCGTGAAGTTGCTCCTACTGTGAACAACGGGGAATACCCTGAAATCGTTCTTACTGTGAACAAGGGGGATACCCTGAAATCTTTCTTACTTTGAGCAAGGGGAATACTTTGAAATCGTTCCTACTGTGAACAACGGGGAATACCCTGAAATCGTTCCTACTGTGAACAACGGGAAATACCCTGAAATCGTTCTTGCTTTGAGCAAGGGGAATAACCTGAAATCGTTCCTACTGTGAACAACGGGAATACCCTTAAATCGTTCCTACTGTGAACAAGCGGGGTGCTCTAAAGTCGCTCCTACTGTGAACAAGTGGGATACTCTGAAATCGCTCCTGCTGTGAACATGGGGAATGCCCTGAAAGCGTTCCTACTGTGAACAACGGGGAATACCCTGAAATTGTTCTTACTTTAAGCAAGGGGAATACTTTGAAATCGTTCCTACTGTGAACAACAGGGAATACCCTGAAATCGTTCCTACTGTGAACAACGGGAAATACCCTGAAATCGTTCTTACTTTGAGCAGGCGGAATACCCTGAAATCGTTCCTACTGTAAACAACGGAAATACCCTTAAATCGTTCGTACTGTGAACAAGCGGGGTACTCTGAAATCGTTCTTACTTTGAGCAGGCGGAATACCCTGAAATCGTTCCTACTGTAAACAACGGAAATACCCTTAAATCGTTCCTACTGTGAACAAGCGGGGTACTTTGAAATCGCTCCTACTGTGAACAAGGGGGATACTCTTGTAAAGGACGCAATGCCCTGACGTCGCCCTGACGTCGCCTCTTCTTTGAACGAGGGGGATACCCTGAAATAATTCCTATTGTAAACAAGGGAATACCCTCAAGTCGTTCCTACTGTGAACAAGGGGAATATCCTGAAGTTGTTCCTACTGTGAACAAGGGGAATACCCTGAAGTCGTTCCTACTGTGAACAAGGGGAATAAACTGAAGTCGTTCCTACTGCGAACAAGGGAATACCATAAAGTCGTTCCTACTGTGAACAAGGGGAATACCCTGAAGTCGTTCCTACTGTGAACAAGGGGAATACCCTAAAGTCGTTCCTACTGAGAACAAGGGAATACCCTGAAGTCGTTTCTACTGTGAACAAGGGAATACCCTGAAGTCGTTCCTACTGAGAGCAAAGGGAATACCCTGAAGTCGCTCCCACAAATATTTACTTCATTATGTTACACAATCACATTAACCTGAAGTTCATTTTGAAATTGTGTGAAAATCTCACGAATTGTTAATTTAAACCGGTCATCTTGGGAAATCGGCAATCCAAGAGTTCAGTACGTAGATTCTATGTTGTTGAAGCAGCTGGGTACATAACCCCATAACACCCCAAAATAACTCGATATGTCCCTTTTTGTAAGAATTTTACCAACGAACTTTACCTATGAATTGCAACTTCTTAAATGTGTTATTTACGGACCCAAAAATAAACAAATCCGAACAAAACAAAGCCTATTTGTTATAGTGTCCTGTTTTTCGTCCTTTAGATATCCTGTGGTGTTTTGTGTGTTGCCCAGTGTCGTTTACAGTGGTTTTCTTCAAACCCTTTAGGCTAACATGTTGTCGGGTGAAATAACATTAAGTGCGGCTTAAAACCTCTAAACAAACAAACAAATACGATTGTTACTACAATTTTTGTTTATTTATTTATTTGCTAGTTGTTTAACGTGGTAGGCCTACTTTCCAATATTTCCCGTTTTTATTTCACTTATATGACGGCGATGCAACAGGTGTTTTCTTTAAGACAATTACGAAGTAAACAAGGAAAAACAACAACAACTCACGATCTCCATTTACGGTATAGGCCTACACTTAAAAAAAAAGACTGTAATCACATAATAGCGAATTGCCGGGAATGACATTTTTTAACCTGTCTACTGCCATTAAACTGTCATTATTCCAAAGGATATATACTATTTTCAAACTTTCCTGTATAAGGACTAGGTTCGTTCTTGGGGACAACAGTATCTGTGAGGGAAGGTTTATGTTATAACTCATGGTTTACGGGGTTTATCGCAACATGTCGAAATAACTGTGTTAATGCTTTAAAAAATCCTTTACGGTCACCATTAAAGGTCATTATCTGATTAAGACATTAAACCACGGATGTATTTTCTAAACGGATGGAGGAAAACTTTAGAAATGTGTATGGGGAAGATTTATTGTTAAAACGCGTGACTTCATCCTAATTGGCTTAGTTCTTAATACAGAAAAAAATCCGTTTTTACCTTGTCACTTTTTAGATCAAGATTATTCTGTGTATTGTGTTCTAGACCAGTATGAGCTATGTAACCACTCTTGTCTGGATCCTGATAGGCGGAAGCTTTTGGTGCCCTGGTGCTCTCTGGGCTAAGGGGCATCCCGCTGCTCCAGAAAGAGAATTTATTGTGGTGCCCTAGTTGATTCTGTCCTCGTCCCGTGGTGTCCTTTCATGTTACCTGTGCCGTTGTGAGAGTGGTTTCATTTGCACATCGGACCGGCACGCCATCACATGAGTGAATTAACATTAAGTACGCCGTAAAACCATAACCAAACTATCTGCTGGTATGAAATATTTGTGTTATTACATATCACTTTAGCTTCAGGATGCAATTTGAGAGGGAAGTGAAATGGAGCTTTTCTACCATGGACATGGAATGTAGTTACCCGTAGGAAGCATATGAACCACGTTTACATAAACCTGTTTTAATCCTGTGTTGTTCTCTGTACGCTGTGATTTTTATAACAGGAAATCCGTAAAACTATAATTTTCCAACATGCGTTTTTACACTTTAATAAAGTTAGAGTTTACGGTCGACGGTTTACGGTTTTTGCGGGGTTGACTCGAGCATCTGTTGTTACGAGGGTTTTTACGTTTTTCCTCCGGGTTTCCACCATGCAAGGGTAAAGAAAAGAAGTATGGTAAGTGAAATAGCCTATCCTTGAGCAAGGCGTTTAACAGCCTTAGAATCTTCAAGCACAATAACTGTTAACCTCAATTCCTGTTTTTTTGTTCACCAGCACCAGATAACAACACATGCAACTGCTGATAATCGCCTATGGAGAAGAGTTGTCATGTTCAAAACCATACACGGAAGCCATGAACTATTTTTAACAGTTTAGGTCCAAGCTGGTTTGTATTTCACTACAACCTGTTGATAAATTTTTAAATAGTTAATAAAACTCGAAGGTAAACAGGAATTGACAAGCTGTCAAAGTCAATGTCGTTCAGTGTCATTTTATTTTTGATCGGGTAAGGGGTTAAGTTAAACATATTAAACATAAACATAAGTTAAACTGATTTGTACATATCATTTACACAATCCAATAATATATATTTGGTTATTATGTTTTGGTCTGATAAATTTGTCTGTTTAGATATATTTGCCTAATAAACTGCGACACGGTAAACTGAAAATTTCTTTGGTGGCAGCAGTGGGATAGACAAGTCTAGTTACATAGCACTCGAGAATCTTAATGAGCTTTCGTGAACAAAAGTACTTAGGTAAAACCATGTGCTTTTTATCGCTCCGTAGTTGTATGTAAAAAAAAGACACGAGACTAGTGTCGGGGTTTGCTCATTTGTATAAAACGGTTCATTGATTTACTTCGGTGACGGACCTTGTATGTAATGACAAGTCATTCTGAATATAGCTGTGACTGTCATAGAGAGGCTGCTGAAGCTTGACCTGGTTAATCGACCTATGAAGAAAATTAAACTCTTTTCTCTTGTTGCATTGGTCATTTCGGCCAAATGTTATGCGAAATAGTTCTATTTTATTTCTTCATTTTTTTTGCTGTTGCCTACTCTATGTCGATTTGTATTGGCGCAGAATGCACTTGATGTCCTATAGGATACGTTTGTATACGTGCGATACAAATATTGCATGCAGCGGTAAATATACCGCTAATCGGCGAAAAATTGGCCTGTCATTACACTAAAGCCGATAATCATAGGTGACGGACGGTACCGGAGAAAGGCGAAGTTGAACTAGAATGGGGGTTTGCTAACAGACGGGGTTTGTAAGGAGACAAGCGAACGGCCTGATAGCTTAAACGAACATATACGGCCGACGGATACATGGAGAGTGCGTGGCCATGACGTAATGGGGGAAAAAAAGATACATTTGATACATTTGCCCCAAAGAAACGTAAGTGACTTTGCAATTATGTACGGATGAACATACTTGCCTTTCCTAAATAATATAACATTTGCGTTTACCAGCAATCAATAGAAACATATTGTTAGTGTTAGTAGAAATAAAGTGATAAAACATTGATATTGTATTGATAACATATATTTATTAGTATTTATCAGGGATAACCGTATATATTTTTTCAAGGTGAACATCTTAATTACAGAGGAAAATAAGAAACAATATACATACATATTTGTGCTTTTTATCAACATATAATGGATTTACTATGGCGATGCCTGACGAAAAATTAATGCACAGTAATAAACACCTTCTCAGCCGTTTTACGTTGAAAATATTATTTTATAATTCAATTGATCTGGTACTTAGCTAACATGCCTTTCTCTGACAAAATCCACCAAAATTATTCTGAAATAAGTAAAAATCATAATTCAAACAGTGTTTTAATCCCGGAAAATGCTAAACCACGAAGAAATACCTGCACGATTTATTTTAGCATGAATCTATGCAAAGCAGCAGGTTTCTTTATAGAGCTGCCAATCGAAATCACGTAAGCGTAGGTTGCATGTTTATTGCGTTTAAAATGTTTATTGCTGTAAGCCTACTGACCAAGTTTGTTTGTTTCGGGTTTTACACAGTACTTACAGTTATTTCACTCACCAGACGGCGTGACAGCCAAGTGGGTGAAGAAAGCCACCCTTAAGTTAAATAACGACAATGGCCAAACACAATATATATTAGACGAAATAAAAGACCCACAGCAAATCGGCTATGCTCAGTTAAAACACAATTAAAATACCTTTATTATAGCTTCAAGTTTATATACCAGATATTGCACAGTTTCTTGTATCTTATGTTTTTCAAATTAAAACTAGTTTGGCGACCCTGATGCATTATTTCTTGGCGATGTATTGTTTATTGTAGATTCAGTAATAATGATATGGAAACCGAGAACAAAGAGTCGACTTTAGACCCCTTCTATTACGCAGTGAAAAACAAGAGGACAGGTCGATCTAAGTGCCCTTTTGTCACGGAGTTAGCCACCAGAGCACGGGTCGATCCAAGAAACCCTCTTTCGCGGAGTGAACAACAAGAGGACGGGTCGATCTAAGAACCCTTTTATCACGCAGTGAAAAACAAGAGTACGGGTCGATCTAAGAACCCTTTTTGTCACGGAGTGAGCCACCAGAGCACAGGTCGATCTAAGAATCCTGCATGCTGCCACGGTTTGAACAACACGAGGACGGGTCGATCTAAGAATCCTGCATGCTGCCACGGTTTGAACAACAAGAGACCGGGTTGATCAAAGAATCCTGCATGCTGTCACGGTTTGAACAACAAGAATGCGGGTTGATCTAAAAACCCTTCTGCCACGGAATGAACAACAAGAGAACGGGTTGATCTAAGAACCCCTCTCCGGGGAGTGAACAACAAGAGGACGGATCGATCTAAGAATCCTGCATGCTGCCACGATTTGAACAACACGAGGACGGGCCGATCTAAGAATCCTGCATGCTGCCACGGTTTGAACAACAAGAGGACTTGTCGATCTAAGAATCCTGCATGCTGCCACTCTTTGAACAACAATAATACGGGTTGATCTAAGAACCCTTCTGTCACGGAGTGAACAACAAGAGAGCGGGTTGATCTAAGAACCCCTCTTTCGCGGAGTGAACAACAAGAGGACGAGTCGATCTAAGAATCCAGCATACTGCAACGGTTTGAACAACAAGAGGACGGATCGATCTAAGAATCCTACATGCTGCCACGGTTTGAACAACAAGAGGACGGGTCGATCTAAGAATTTTGCATGCTGCCACGGTTTGAACAACAAGAGACCGGGTTGATCTAAGAACCCTTTTGTCACGGTTTGAACAACAAGAGAACGGGTTGATATAAGAACCCCTCTTTCGCGGAGTGAACAACAAGAGGACAGGTCGATCTAAGAATCCTGCATGCTGACACGGTTTGAACAACAAGAGGACGGGTCGATCTAAGAATCCTGCATGCTGACACGGTTTGAACAACAAGAGAACGGGTTCATCTAAGAACCCTTCTTTCGCGAAGTGAACAACAAGAGAACGGGTTGATCTATGACCCCGCTTTCGCGGAGTAAACAACAAATACATTTTTCTGACTTAGACGTCGTCTGTCACAGAGTAAAAGACAAAAAGGCGTAGGGCTGCGTCACGTATGCCAGAATAACGAATTTGGTCCACTAAGCTGCGAGATTTAGTTGAATTGAATCCATAGCAAAAGTTTGAAAATGCTAACGTTTCACTCCTATTAGAAGGTGGATTTTGTAAAAAAAAATATATATAAAAAAACAACAACAACAACAAACGTGTCAACATTAGAACTGTTTCAAACGAAATTAACTAATACTCCGCTTTGTTAGATGTCGTAAAAACATACGTGCATAATATATATATATATACGAGATTATATACAAATAAACTAAGACATTTAATTGGCCTTTGCCAACATAAAATAGTTAATAAAAGAAACTCGATACAGAAATACTAGGACTTCGTTATACCATCGTCTGTTCAAGGGTACACAACTCCCTTAATCTTTCTTTTATACCGGATCACTGTTGCTCTAAGCGTGAATCTGAAATGGTCGAAGTGACGTCTGAAACAGTGACGTCACTTGGCATAGCTTCGGTTTTACATCGGAGAACTCCGGCCCTGAGTCCATGTGAACCCGTTTAATATGGCAGGTTAATGACAGTTTTTAAATTAAGTATACATCATGTAAATTACATTATAAACAGGTAACATCAACGCAAAGATCAAAAGATACGATTTATAGAATGGTATTGTTTGAAGCACATACAAATATAACTGATAAGAGTACACACAAATTAATACGTTGGAAGCTAACGTTTTGAAATCTGTTAACAAGATAAAACGGATTATTTCGTTATGTCAATCAAAAAGTTTTCTTAAAATATGCCATATCCAGGAAGCAGAAACAAATCCGTTTAATATCATTCCGTTACGTCGTTACGTTAATGTAAAACATAATCCATTTATTCCGTTAATCAAAACACGTCATTAATTTAACGGATAATTTCCAAGGGAATAAAGGTTGTGCGTTGACTCGATTCTTTTCTGTGTGTTTATCGATTTAAATGGTTGATTGTTTTTTTTAAATAACGGGACACATTTTAACACGAAACAGCCCTTAATGACTTGTAAATGTTTAAATTTATATCGAGATATTTTCTATAAGTCGCTGTGTATATGAAATATCTACAACGTAGATTCAATACTAGTGCTGACTGACACCAAGTCATTGTGGTACGTTTGGCGAAGTTTTAATTTATTACTTGTTATGTTTTAATCTGGCCACTTCTCATTTCTGAAAAAGCATCTTTCTAATAACTGATTACTTTTAAATTGATTTATATTTTTAAAGACAAAAGAGTAAATTGAAACCTGGCTTATGCAGCAAAAACTTAACATAATTTACGAATAATTCCACGTATCAAGTACAACAAACTCACACAGAGTAGGCTAACATAAAAACACTTAATATTTATCGTAACAATTATAGCTTTGTGATTATGGCTTGAACATTGTAGCTTTTTATATTCCTGCAAGATGATGTAAGGGAATTCAACATTTAAGGTACAATGACTAAAACGAGTTATACAGACAAGAACTTCTTCGTTACCTTAGAGCGACCCTTTTCCATACAGCCTTTCCCAAGTAGGCCTATGTTGTAGCTTGTTTTTTATACAAGTTGTTTTAGTTGTGTTATTTACATATTTTACATTCCGTAATAATACATTTGTTTGATTGGGAATTCTCGTGATACTTTTCTCCCTCAAAAGAGGGCGTGTCATCCTACTCAGGGTCGGAATTATAAGGGGGCACGCTCCCCCCACTCCTTCACAAACACACCCGTCCAGCCAGAGGGCCTCCTAAGACCCCTAAAATGTAATAATGTTGAAATTAGTATTATTATTATTAAAAAGAAGTAACAAATTGTTGTGTGAGTGGGCATCAGAAAACATATTTGGCGAAGATTTATCAGTCATCTTCGTTCAGTTTTATTTGTCATGTAATTAAATTTCAATGTTTAGGGACCCCCGAATCTGAAGTGGCCCGGACTCTCAAGGTTTAAATCCTGCGCTGACCCTACTGGGTGACAGAAACCACCCTCACCTTAACGGGCAACTAGAAATTACACATGAACTAGTAGTACAAGACAGAAAACCATAGGCCACAACACATCAGCTGCCTGGTCTCGTCTCAGCTCAGAGATCCCCAGGACACAGGAAGACCCCGCCAATCACCTTCTCTGCTGGCACTTCGATCAAGCCGCCTGATATAAATTCAACATTTCCTGCCGAAGCGTGCCTTACCAGATGGGTGCATATTGACGGTTTTACACAAGTTTCACTAAAACATAATAACAGTATATGGTAAAATATAAATGGTCATTTGAAATACATTCATATAATGAACATATAGCTTTTCAAGTTTTCACAGTGAAAACTAAAGATTCTCACAACCTATTCTGCGAACAGGTTTTAAAATGACATACGGGAAAAGTCGTACTTCCTTTCCAAAATGTAGAATGCAGATACTTTATATTCCCAGGATAAAAAGGTTTTTTGTTTTCAATCCAGCCATAACAAATTAAACGTGTCATGCCAATTCCCGAAAAGGCAATTAACACATCAGTGGACTTTAGCAGATTCACAGGAGAGTATTTATTGTTTTATTCCAGGAATCACAACACATTTAACACATTGAATTCTCCACGCAGCTGGCATAATGTACATTTTCCCCCTAAACTTGCAATAAGATCTTCCAGTTGTTCAAATCCAGAAAATAACAAATGTTGCTTGTTGTACTGTGATAAAAACCATAATGCGTTCTTGTATTTTCATTATCCAGTGTTTCCATTGTAAAGCTGTATATCTCAGTTGTCTTGACACTAAACAGAAAGCTATGCAGATTTTCCACTTCAGCTATAGGATGGAAACACTATTACGTCTTAAAGCAGCATAATTGATAACAACCACTTCTTACCGATTTATACCTTCATGTGTTCATTTTAAAAAAGGAATAATTAGTTCTTACGAGTTTCGAGACGCTGTTTTTTTTTTCATATCCAGGACAAAGTATGATTTAGTTCTCTGTTCCACTTAGATATAAATATTTTCTTACTTAAATTCCTCACTTAATTACTAATTTAATTTTCCAAATTAGGTATCTGGCTGTCCATATTGCAAACCTTAACACTTTTTTCGAAAATTAGCAATAAACCGTATTATAGTTTCATGGAGTGTAATCCACACACTCGTTGTTGTGCCATAGATAATGATAAAACATAACACTTACACGCAACAATCATTTCCAAACTCGGGAGTGGAAATAGATCGGATCCTTAATTTTTCAAAATCTATAGGTAAAAAATACGTTTGTTTCTCCAAATCATGAAGAACAAAATAAATCCCTGTGTCTTCCAAATAATGCATTCTCAAACACATGAAGTGGAGGTGATATGTTGATCCAGATATAGACCTTACACATCTTACTAATTATTTTCTTTTAATCCAGGGAGGGAGAGAGAGAGGCTGACAGAGAAAAAAATAATAACAATAAAAATAATAAAAAGTTGTTATTTCCCAGGTTAAACGGTATAAATGCTCTCCTATTCAGAGACAATTGTAAATATTTACGTTGTGGGGATCAGAAAATAGACATTGTAGCCATAGAATCCAGTTCCTGGAATATTGGATCATCTGTTCTGTGATACCAGAGCATAATAAGCTTAATTTGCTTTGTTTTAAATTCATGGACGATCATTGATATAATATGTATCCGTTTTTAGAACAAGCAGCGATTCTGAATCCTCCGCCATGTTGAATCCGAAAACAACATGGTGAATAATAGGAATATACAACCCGCCTTTTGTTTCAGCCAAGCAATGTTTTCAGGACGAAAAGGAAAGCAACTTCATTGCGTTTAGGAACATCATAGCTTATCTGATAAAAACACTTCTGCGTACTCTGTAAAGAAACAAAAACACTTATTATTGAACCTTTTTTAAAACATGGTAATTACGATAGAGACAATAACGAAGCCCTATTGTATCTTGGCGTCTACAACATCGGATTCCATACTTCAATAACTATGGCGACGATTTCGTATCACAGTGAGATAAAATTATCATAAGAATTGATTGTGAAACGGTTTCTTTCAGTTGTGATTTAGTGTTTAAAATCTCCAGAAGATTTAGTTTATTTCATTTTTATCTTTTTGGGGCATCACTGTTAAACTATGGGGGGAGGGGGGAGGGGGATGCGGAAACCTGGTAGCCTTTTATGATATACGTTGCTAAAGACGAGACAATGAGTCTATATGGATGACAAAAGAACCAACTAAACAATAAGTTAATATTGCTAAGAAAATGTATGATCCTACAAAACAGTTCATTTTATGGCAACACAAAAAGTGTTTGGGAATTGGATGCTATCATATTACTAATAAAGTGTTACCTTCAAAACTGATTTTTCCATCACCGTTTGTGTCGGCCATTTTAAAAAATTCCTCTAAGTCTTCATCTGAAATTGTCTCCCCTTGCCCTTCAACCATCTGTTTCAGCTCGTGCGTGTCAATATAGCCATCTTTATTTGCATCAAACCGGTTAAAATCCGCCAAAATCTCCGACCTTACATTTCTACAGGCAGCAGAATGAGCCGCTAACGACTTCATCCAAATGTTTCTAAACTCGTCAAAAGACAAAGGGACGTTTTCTGAAAAAATAAAAAAATAAATAACAAAAGATGCAAAAACAAAGCCTACTAGAAATCAGTGAATTTACTTAAACTTAAAGTTATAATGGCTGGCCAAAAATAATCTTCCCGTTATAAGGACATTTTCAATTTCTTTTAAAAAAAATTAATGACTTTTGATATTTTTTATTGACCATTATATAAACAGACAAAGAGAATAGATGGATTCATATTGTATAGACGGACTTATATCTTGAGCCCAAAACGGTTTTATACCAAGAAATTATAAGCCAGTTATTCGGCATTACCTTAACTTGAAATAGTTACTTTTACCTGCTGAAGCCCCCTCCCAGCCTCCCTTTTGATTTAGTTTAAATAAAAGATGAGCTTTGTCTAACTTTTAAACTTCTCAACCGATGGAAAACTCCCGCAATCTTACCATCTATGTCCATTTTTTCAAATGTGGCGTTGATATAATCTACGGCCGGACACGTGATCATCTGCCTCCACATGTCGATAACGTCTTTACGACAAATCCTTCCTGCCGTCTCTTTTGTTAAAACTTCATACTTGTCGCGCAGCTCTTAAAACAGAATAACAAAGATAAAGGAACAAACAAACAATTAATTGAATACAATTAACCAATCAAGTAACCTATTCATTCCAGTGGCGTGTTTAGTTATATTGGACGTACATTGCAGTTTAATAGCAGAGGTGCGATTGAAAATAATTTCTGCAGATACGAAAAATCGTGCGGAAATAGCCAAAGCTGTCCTGCCAGATGTTACAATTCAAAGCACATGTTGTCAAATGCTAACTCTAACCCTAACTCTAACCCTAACCCTAACGCCTCACCCTAAGTCCTTTTTACAGATTGATTAAAGTTTAACTTACCCTAACACCTAACCCTAAGTCCTTTTTACAGATTAATTAAATTTTAACTATGAACATTTTCAGTTGCTGTTGTAGCATCTATAAACCTGTCATTAAATCACCGACAAAACTACAAGAGTTGTCGTTCGTTCCACTGAAAGCAAACAATTCCATTGGCTGCCCAAACTCATTTGTTTATTTTTTCAAACAAGGAGATATGCACGGATAACACAAACGATCATATGGTAGCATTGACGTATAACTATAAGAAGCGCAAAATGTACCCTTTACAAAATGCTCATTAATATTAAGTTTATTACTCGGGCTGCTGTATTCAAACATTTTCCGATTATTTCTTCCAAGGTCAATTTTGATAGAATAATATCTGTTCCGTCCTAAAACATGGCTTACGCAACACTGAAGTTAAATTTATTTGACGGTGGTGGCAATATCTATGTTGCTGTCAACTATTAAACCATAGGCTAAATTTATGTCGACTCGGGAGCTGGGCGTACAATCAAGTACACATGCTGTCAGAATTTGTTTGTTTTACCTGTTTCTTCCTCCACCGATCTGACATCAAAATGTGCCGTTGCTTCGTTTGTCGTCACCGTGGTCGTTTCTTCCTGCAAAACAAATACAGAAATCTAAGAAACGTTTAAAAACCTTCGACAACTTAACTTTTATTAGTTAAACTCCACTTGATGGTTTTGTACGATATTTCGTGTCGTTTGGCAAATGCAAAAGTTGCATAAAATACTATTGACAGTTCTTGACTACATTAAATCCTGTCTGATAAACCTTGTATGTGTACAGGTACGGCAATAAGTAATGCAGTATGGATTGCGTTACATTTACCTAGGTATCAGACACTATTTCTTTCTCAACAGATCTGAATATGGGAGGGAAACGCCCATAACTTAATATCAACATATCGGATCTGATCTTACCTTCTGCTGCCTTCATGGTGTACTTAAACATTCAGGAATTTAAGTGCAGAAAATAGAAAAAGAAAGATGCGCATAAATCTCAAAACGTTTCATTAATATGAAACGCTTATGTGTGTGTTAGTATTTTGTAATCGATCTGATCGTACTACATACGGCCTTCGTGTCGAGTATTATAGTCAAACGTTTACGTACAGAAGAGATTCTTCTAAATGTTTGTCTGCTTGTTTCATGGCAGTTGTACGCCTTACTTAAGGTTATTTCACTCATAAGGCGGCCCAGTCCAATCGATGAAGGAAACCAACCTAAAGGGCGCTGGCAACATAGAAGACATCATGATACATTCACAGGACGCAAAACAGGACACCAAAAACCAATTGGCTTCCTGATGCTCCTTAGCTCAGGGCACAGGAGGCTCCGACCCATCCACCCGCTACTTACAAATGGAGGGCTTATTTGCACACTTCTGGCTGTTTCGCCTGTTGGTAATGTTGACCTAACACAACCAGAATATGAAATCTCTTCAAAATAACAGTACCGTTAGAAAGATAATTTTCTTCCAGGACTATAATGATAACATGAATGAAATCGCGAAACATAATGTCCTGAACCAAAGAGCAATGAAAACTCAGCCTCGGGTTATATGCGGTTGAGTTATCTATTGGTTAGCACGGATTATTTGTTGTTGAGTGATCTATTGGTTAGCACGGATTATTTGTTGTTGAGTTATCTATTGGTTAGCACAGGATATTTGTTGTTGAGTTATCTATTGGTTAGCACGGGTTATTTGCGGTTGAGTTATCTATTGGTTAGCACGGGTTACTTTTGGTTGAGTTATCTATTGGTTAGCACAGGTTATTTGTTGTTGAGTTATCTACTGGTTAGCAGTTTTGTTTGCAATGTACTTATGTAAAAAAAAGTATGCAGGATATTTATACCACAGGTCGCTCGCCCGGTTCGGTTCTGGTATTGATGACGGTGTAGATTATCAGAAATGCTTTCTATTGGCCTGATTGACGGTCATAAACCTCTCAACAAAAGCTAAAGTAATCCAAACAGTCCGGTTAACTCGTACCGTGAACATTGGGGAATGTAACTTAATCCACCCAACACTTTTTGCATGCCATTTACAGGCTATCGACAGTTCGGGATTCCATACTGCATGTCAAATAACCCGATTTCAATTTGATACATACATGGTGTATTTAAAGATATCAGCATTATCATTGTCAAACAAACCAAACTGCTAATAAAACCTATGGATTTGGTATTAATTATTAATTTAATAAAGCTCAGTGTGAAACCAATGCTGAGATGATCAGATACGACTTGATCACCTACTTCAATATATTGTATGATGTCAATCGGCGACAAGAAGAACATTGAATAAATAAAGATAATTTTTAAAATACAACGTTTGTTTCATACTATCTGTTGTGATTTATTGATATGTTAGTTCTAATTAAGACTTACTATCAGTAATTCAGGAGGACTATCAGTAATCCATGTCCTTTAAAACACGACATGAAGGCGGTATTTGGTGACGCTCAGAGTTTGTAAGAAGCAAACATTGTCTGGTCCCTGTGTAAATATGAGGAAAGGAAGCTGACAGATTAGTTCTTTCGCTGGTAATAGCATGTCTGTATAAACAACAGCGTATGGAATCAGGCTGGTTTACTTTACACTCCCATTTGCCCGCTCTGTGGTTCCAGTATACTAAATATCATTCCACTCATAGAAAGTGGCTATAAACACTTGACGGGCTGCGCCATGGCTTAGTTGGGTGAGCGTGGACTGGCGGTGACCCTTCACATATCAGGTGGGAGTTCGAATCACATGACTAAATGTGATATAACCAGGAAGAGAAGTACAGCATTCTCTGCATGACTAAATGTGATACAATCAGGAAGAGAAGTACAACCTTCTCTGCATGACTTAATGTGATATAACCAAGAATAGAAGAAAAACTTTCTCTGCATGACTAAATGTGATATAATCAGGAAGAGAAGTATAACCTTATATGCATGACTAAATGGGATATAGCCAGGGAGAGTACAACCTTCTCTGAATGACTAAATGTGATATAA
>JAVFBZ010103747.1:10510-25175 GCA_032466195.1 Katharina tunicata | reverse complement strand
ATAGTGATCCTGGATGGCTAAAAACATTCATTAATAACATCATACATGTAGCATAACGGTGGAGCAGATTACATAATTTCAGAGAAATATTTAATACAGTTCTCATTGCGAACATATCAAATGTTTTCTGTAGATATAGAAGTGTGTATGTTCAAAATAGCAAAGCAGAGTCCATAATTGGTAATTGACATAATATTGGCAATAATCCATAAGAAGCTGAATACATATATTTCAAGGTGAAGTGTAAAATTGGTCCGTTATTTGTCATTTTGTTAACTAAACAGCATTTGTAAGTTCTAAATGCTGCTTAAACAAGTTATCAGCTAAGATGGCCTTGCAAAAGGGCATGTGGATAACATTGCTTTGCAAAAGTCTTCGTGGAAAAGGAAATGTATCTGGATTAAAAGAATGCTCAAGTAACATACTATTAATCAATCAGAACTTACCATGTGTTCAATGGCTGCCAACACCTGAGCATATACTATCTTAGCTTCTGGTTCGGCTATTTTCCCCTCATTCGAGATTTTGTGAAACAGTTCCCCTCCAGCTGCATATTCCATAACAATGTGTAACTTAGCTAATGTTTCTACAACTTCATACAGGCGGATGATGTTGGGGTGGTGCATTTTGTCCATACTAGAAATCTCACGAGATAAAAGGCGCTGCGTTTTTTGGTCAAGTTTAGTTTTATCTAAAATCTTCACAGCCACTTTTTCTGAAAAAGAAAATGAAAAATTTATATGAATAATTGTAAATATAGATTAAAAACAGATTCTTCAAGACACATTTTGACCAATTTAAATGCTGCAATATGTCAATTTCCTGTTTAAGGGGATTCTCTGTTGATGCAGCTACACATTGAACTCTAGTATTTAAGTACAGTAAAATCATCAACCATTTTCATTCCTCTTAAAAAGAAAATAAACTGCTCACAAACATAAACACACTAAAAAATAAGGCGATCATAAAGAAAATTACTTCTCTAGACACATTTCTTTTGACTTTTCAATAGAAACATGTATGCTATTGATGTTCATACACGTAATTATTGTCAATCACATTTGTTTCTTTACGGCAATTTTTAATGCCAAAGTCAGTGTTAATTATATTAAGTGCACACTCAACATTATATCCCAAAATAAAGTTATTTAAATTATGTCTTTTGAAACATGTACATGTAAAATGTTCCAATAAACATGAAATTACCTGCGGCCATAGCTAGTAGTTAGACCTTGAACCAAAGCTGGGAGATATTTGACAAGGTCATAATGACTTTAATTGACACTCAAAGAATGTCATGTTAGATTTGCAATATATCCTGTCAGTTATCATATAAAGAAAAAGTCTTGACAAATTCAGCCATCAACAAACTGCCATCTTATTTTTTGTAGAAAGGAAGTTGGAACAATACTAATTGTTATTATATCCTTGTAATATCACTAATATGGTGTCTGGCTCTCTGCAGTAGACATTAATATTTTCAGGTGCAAACATAACGGCAAAGTATTTGTTTCTTTGGTCTGTCCAGTGAAATACATGTATTTGGATGACATTTTGACACAGCTTGGTATTATACTGGTGCTGTTGTTTGTGCGTTTTTTTTCTGTTCTCTTATTTTATTGAATCAAACTTCAGACCCAGTTTAACTTACCTTTGGTAAGAGCATGTATTCCCATTTTAACCTGTGAGAAATTCCCACTGCCAAGCTCCCCTCGAATGCGATAAAATCCAATCCGCTTTCCCAAAGTAATTTCCTTCTGTACTTTGTGATCCCCTGAGAGGTCATTGGACAATCTCTCATAGGCAGTTAAACGTCTCTCACGAGGGAACTCCACATCCTCAGGCGCAGTCTCTTCAATAATCTCAGACTTGTCCGCCTCCGCCTCTATAACTGCATCCCCATTCACTGGGGGAGAATCTATACTAGATTTCATTTCTGCATCTGTCCCTTTATCAATATCACTGTCAGCTTTCTCACCATTGGTCACCGGTTCATCGTTACTACCTGGTGGAGCTTCAACAATGGTGGGATTAGATTCTGTCCCATTCACTTCACTAGTGTCATTGGTGCCATCAGCTTCACCATTTTCAGTAGCACTAATCTCATTGTTTTCGGTATCATTGTTTTCACTAGGTGTGATTATGCCATTACTATTTTCAGCGACTGTTATACTTTCCTCTTTCTCTTCACTTTTCTCCTCATTCACTTGTTCGTTCCCCTCAGACTCGTTGACCACACCACCTTCATCAGGTACTGCCTCTTCTCCTGTAGTACCATCTGGGGTCACATCAGCTGTCTGCTCTCCATTAGCTTCTGGCTGCTGCTCACTAACTTCCTCTTTCATACTTATATAATGTTCACAGAAGGGAAGAGGGCTGATATCAAACCCATGCAAGTTAAAACCCCTAGTTGATGATAAAAGTTGTGAGGATTTGGGAAGTTATAGAAAACTGCAAATAGCTCCTTCTCTATGGCTACCAGATGAGTTGGCTCAGCCTATAAAAGACAGACTGTACTCCATGGAGAACATGTTCACAGTCTTCACTTAAAAACAAACCTGTAAACAAACATAGGAGACTTCATTAATATAACTTCTACCCAGAGCTCATCAGGTATTTAACATTGAATGGCCTAATTAACTGTATCCAGGGTGTCAAGGAGAAATGTGTACAACATTTCCATAGAGTGATATGTCCAGTGATTTCATCAATGCCTGAATTCCATGATATTACATAAAGCATATATGCGCACACTGTGACACTGACACATAGCATGAGTGACATACTTTGACTGCAGCATAAATTAACCCAGGCATGTTTAATATGTTTTAGTAAAGAGGTTTAATAGTGTGATTTAATGTTAAGGTTATATGTACTGTAACCCTCAATACTTTCCAATTTTTTGAATTTCAAATTCATAAAGTTGAGATGGTGATCTTTATCCTAGAGAAGACCGGATTGAAATATTTTATTGTTAGAACTACACTTTTTCATAGTTCATGAGGCCACAGGGGATTATACCATACATGTATTGAAACAAGACCTCACAAATCCCCTCTTGGTATTTAAATGGCTGATTGTCTGATATGCATTCTTTATACTGTGATAAACTTATTCCAAAAATGTGTATAAAAAAGGTGACCCTACGTCCAAGTAAGGCCTACTTTAAACTTGTTCACTATAATTTCAAAATAGACTCGGACACTTTTATTTAAAATGACAATGACCATGAGCCCCAAACCCTGAAATTCATGACATTTTTACAATGAACATGTGTGTGAAGTTGGATTTAAATTGACACAGGAACACATTTGCTAATATTGACAAATCTTTTCGAAAAAATGGATATAATGAGTTGATCTTGCCCCATGACCCTGAAATATGTACTTGTTCAACAATTATCATAATACTGTGTCAAGTTTGATGAAATTGGTCAAGGGACAAAATCGCTATTTTTTTTTAGCTATAATGAGCTTTACAGTACGACCTTAAAATTTTACTTTGTTCAAGACATTATCATTATAAATATGTGTGTGATGTTTTATTAAAACACAGATGTTAAACCACTGTAACTATTTATAAATACGGCTACACATTAAAAGCCCCTTGACTCGAACCCACAACCCTGAAATTCGAGCTTGTTCAACACATCATAATAAGCATGTGTTTGATAGATAAATTTGAAGTTTTTACCTACAAACAAAATGCTGCAAACTGTAAGATTTGAATGACATTTGAATGAAGTTGAATATCCATAATATAATTATCCTACGTTATCTTAAGTGTCTCGACTTCTATATGCCTCTTAAAGAAGGGTAACCTAATAATAAAACAACTACTGTTTATGGCTAACCACTTCTATCATGGGTTAAAAAACACAACGTTCATTTAACACCAGTCCACAATACAGGTGTATACTAAACGTTGTGTTTTTATCACACAAAAATAAGTGGCTATCCTTAAACAATAATTGTTGTTTAGAACACTACCTGTAGGCCCTACATATGATTATGTCCCCTCTTCAACTCTGTCAATATGTCTTTGAGGAGAACTTAATATCAGGTGTGTATTGGCTGTCCTGGCTGCAAGTGTATTATACACTCATTAACACCACGGTATGTGATTGCTTGGTGTTAATCTATTAACAGCTTGTATTATAGGACTACTCCATTGACGTTTTACATGAGCATAACGTAGGACTAAAAACAGTCATACAGATTTTGAATATCTTTTTCCATTTTTGAGAAACATGTATTGTAGATATATATAATCTTATTTACAAGAAGTTTAATTATCACTATTGGGACTAACTTTTTGTAAATTTAACTTTAAAACTGCAAGAAATCTAGGACAAACAAGAACAAACAAATGACCATTTTTTGAGTTCAGACAGTGTACAATATGTTGACGTAAAATAGCACAGTTGACATGCATATTGTCAGAAGCCGAGTTCTGTATTGTTTTAGTCTACTACATAATCCTTTACGATTATGATACAGAACCATACTGAATAAAAATGTGTAATTATAAATTTTCCACCAACCACTTTTAACTTCTCCAATTAAGTGGTTTCCAATTATGTGCGGCAGAATTAAACTCTCTGAGATATTTTGTGTATTAAAACAGCTCACCTCGCCCATTTAAAAGGTCATTTAATTTGTAACATAATACATGTATATGCACCTCTGATGCTTACCAAATGCCAATGAGATGGAGGAAAACATGTGCCCAGTTCTTCATACTCACTCTGATTTTAGATGCATATTGTATTGCATATTATTTTGGCTTAATAGAAATTTATCTGAAATTTATCTCTGTTTTTCAAACTTTGAACTACCTTAGTTTTAAGCATTTTAATAACATTGCTCTTTGTCTAACCGGAAAATAAAATTTACATTTTCATGTAGGCCCTATATATTTAAACAAAGCAGATTCCCTTTGTGAAAGCATATAGCTTTATACAACTGCAATTTACCTGTGTATGTTTGTGGATGACATTTACTGGCATTTAGAATCCTACGTCACTACATGTCTGTGTATGATCTATAACTTCAATAAATTGAAAGCTTCACCATTGTCCAAAGACATTTCAGTGCCAGATCGTCTATCTTGAATTTTCTATAAAAACATTTTTCCAACGTCCTAATTAGCAATTTACCTTTTACCTTACATCAAAGACGGTTTCCTTTTAAACACTATTTGAGAGTTCAATAAAGAGCTTTGGTTAACCTAGTCCTCAATCCATAAATTAGTCCATCACAGAGAAAACCAGTCAAATCCAGGTTATACATGTACATATATATAAGTTGAGCTTTAACTGTATTCTCAAAGTTGGTACCTTGCACATGTATAATCCAAATGTGTTTACTTAATTTGTGGAAATACATACAGGTTAACTTATGCCATCCCAATAACTACCTTAAAGAGGATATTACACAACAAAGATTGTTTACTATAAATATGACTGTCAGAGACTCAGAATTTTTAGCCTACATGTATTAAGACGTGAAGCGTACAGTGTATGTATATTATTATATGTACATGTTTGATTGACACCACTCAACAGAATAAACTTCAGTACTTCACCATGTAACAACATTTTATTGTTTCAATCAAAATCTTAAACTGTTGAGCAATGTTATTTTATGTTTTTCATATTCATTCTTGAAAGAATGGGTTGCATAAAATGCTAGGTCTACATGCAAAAATATTTTGTAGAATTGGTATGTCACCGGAGGCAAGCAGTATAATAATAGGGTAACATTAAACAATTAAGGTTATACGGTTTCGGGTTAGGTTTAAAAGTTAGTTTAGTGTTTGGTTTAGGGTTAGGTTAGCCAGACGGTTAGGTTTAGTTTTAGGGATAAGTTTATGGTTATTAATAATGTAGCTTTATTAGGTACTACAAGGGTCATTTTGAACAGTGAAGACCAATTCTACAATTTGTCCAAATGTTTAAATAAAAATTACAATGATTTTTTTTATCAAAACTATACATGAAACAAAAACATGTACATATAGGCCTATTAATATCCTTTAACACTAAAGTGAATATATCCTTTAAGGATGGACTGCCCCCTTGCTGAGTTGACCGGTACCCCACTCATACAGATTAACCTTTCGCACTACTGTGTAATGTGATGCTATATTAGTGCGCAGGTGTGTATTGTCTTCTAATTTACCTCTGCAAATGGCCAATCTGATTGTTTGCCAGTATTAATAAACAGAATGATGACCATGGCTTGAATTTGCTCCCCTGACGCGTTTCGTTGTGGTATGGATTTGGGCATATTTCTTTCTGTTCAGTGGATCAGATGCCAATTGCTGTGGTGTGTATTGGGTCAGATATTTAAGTTCAATAGAGCTGTGATAATTACTCAAAGCAGTGTCTGCAGTGACAGGTTGCTCAGAAGCCCGCTGTGCGTTGATTACCATAGGTGTGAAACTTATTCAGCTGAACAAGTAATATGGTTTTCTCCGTTTAAATCGGATTTAAGCCACGATAAAGATCAAATTTAGTATCAAACATATTTATAAATATAGGTTTACAAGAAGCGCTGAAGAAGGGGCAAAATATTGAGTTTAATTATATATTTTGTAGCAGAATTCAAGCGATAAATTATAATTATTTAATAAAATGTAAGGCTGAATGTTTTTTGCCAGATTTCTAGCACTAGCATGAAATTAAATTTTTCAACTCCGTTTTCTCAAAAACAATTTGTGCTTCACCCGTGAATTCTGGCATGCTTGTTAGTGACATAATATTCTAATAAAATGTATCTCAGATTTTATAAATTCAGCTTACTTTTTCTATTTATTCATCTTTTATTGCAGAAAGTCCAATTTTAATAACTTTTTGTCAATTCATTTTAGGAAAATTTATATAAAGAGGGAACTGGATAAAAAAAAAAGATAAGCTTACTACCTTTTACTAGTTTTAGTTGTCATTTATCAGCATGTACCATCAAAGATGAGATATGTTTAACGATTTTCTCAAAATTTAAATTGGAACAGGGAGGCTATTGTTTTCATTTTGTTTGATTTAATCCTGAATAGTTTCTACACTGTTGTAGCAACAGTTTTACAAATTACATGTCTTACATTCCCAGGTCACACGCTTTCATAAAATATATATATATATCCATCATCATAGCATTATGTTCCAAATTGACTCTTACAGAAGACAAAATGTCAAAGGGTGTAAACAAAAAAAGGGCTCAAAGGGCTACATGTAGTCCATCCTAAACTCAGAAGTTCCCCAAAAGGTGGAAAATGCTTAAGATTCAATACAAATAAACTTTAAAAACAAACTAGTCAAGTATGCTTATAATCTATGAGTAATCAATGGGATATAACAAGCTCAACTGAGCTTTACTCCCTCCAATGTATTTGTTATATTGGTGAATAAATCAAATCAAATCAAATCAATTGAAAAAAATACCCTAATTCTTCAACCATTTTACCACCTCTGAGTGTTTTTAGTCGAATAGGTAACATGAAATTAGATCACCAGCAAATTTTGGAAAGGGCATAATCCAATTATTAATAATTCATTTAATGTATAACTTATTAACTAGCCTCTGTGCCTGAGATTTAACAAGTTAGACTGGCTGAAAGTCTTATGGTTTCAAAAATCTCAGAGGGTGAAAAGGTTGAAGAATTAGGGTACGGTAAATAATAAACAAGATACACAACTTTAACCAATCAAATGTCTTCAAATTCGTTCTCCCTGTTCCATTACGTTCCGAAATTCCAATATTCCATAAAAAAGAATGTGTTATTCATTTGCAAAACGTCCCAAAATGATGAGATAATTTCAATGAATTATCTTAACTTAATTTAAGCATGACAATAACAGATGACAAGATACATTTCAGCTTATAACAGTGTCACTGTGGATTTTCTAGTCACGTTAACTGGTTTACCATGCATACGAAAAGATGCCATGTTAATCGAAAGATGAACAATCGCAGTCTTCATACATGTCGGTGACAGCCCTATTCCGTTAACATGAACACGGTTACATTTCAATTAGAATCAGTCATTTCCGACTTTATTGGCTTACAATTTAACAACTACACAGTGAGACAAACAATGCACGAACAATAAATTGAATATATTTGAAGAAATAACATACCCAAAATGATATCCTCGTGTGACAGTGCAGCTGTCCTGATTTAACGATTCAAGATGACATTCTACGTCACTAATAGCAACAAACGAGCGCCATCTATAAATAAAGGGATTGCCTCCCTTGTTCAACAGCTTTCTACTGTCTGGGAGAGAGTAATATAATACTGTCGCTGACAGCAAAATCATTGACCAGTTAAAGGAAGCTAATATTTTAGGTATTAATTTAAAAATGTATTAGTAATAAATGTAAAAGATGCGCCAGTCAATCCTCTTCGTTGCAATTGCCTGCCAGATTAAACTGCCCTAGGCCTATATGAATTAGTGAACATCGAGTTGGAATACAATGCTTGAATAATATAATTTTTTTTTAAAAATAATTTAATATAATAAGGTAGGGACAATTTTTTTTTTTTTAAATAAAATCGACTTCTTTTCATCTTTTTTTCCATTTTTCTCGATTGTGTGTGTGTGTGTGTCGCAAACATAATAAATACACAAAAAGGTAAATTTTTAAGAAAAAATTGTATTTACTATCCAACACATACAAGCCAGGTAACCGTGGGTGAAATATATGGCCCCAGTTCACAAGATATTTAAAAAATGCACCATTTGAAAGACAATAGGTGTGGCACACATGTACATAAAAAAGAAGATCTCCGCATGTCTCTCCAATGTTTAGAAAAAGTAAAGGCAGAAAGGTGTGGGTTTTAAGTTTTGGCTATAGGCATTGGCTATCTCTTGGAAAACAAATGCCCGCTAAATTAGTATTCGTTTCTGTATACCCTACTCATGGAACCGTCGTTATTCATAATAAGAAATAGGTGATCAACATTTGCTGCATTTTTGAATAGGTAAATGTGTAATTTAACATTGATGCAACGAATAGGATAACGGATACCAGGTATCGGTTTTGACGGTGTTTCTCTAAAGGTCTAAAGCACTAAATATTATTAGCGGTCACTTTCTAAACGACACAAAAATATTTCAATTATAAATGTGCATATTCAAGTAGTGTCAGCGTCCCTGCACGGACTTTTTACAGGCCTCGAAATTTGCGTCGCTGGTATAACCGACTACGGCAATTAAGCTCACAAAACAGATTGATCGGTTAGTCCAAAATGTTAACGAAACCGATCGGTTTCGCAAATCGGTTACGCAAGACACATACGTCTATACAAGCAAATACAATATGGATAAAAAATAGTTCTGTTTTTGATTTAATGCAAACATTTGTTGCATAATACCTCCTCATTATAACCATAGGAACAAAGTATTCCATCAAGCAAGCAGTGGACGCTAAACACGTGGTTATACCGAGGCAGATTTGGTCAATTATATCACTTTATATCACGACCGACCCCCATTATAGATTTTAAAAACGTAGTTATTATTTTAATACGGTATATCGCACATTCTCGGGGTTGATATTTTCGGAAAGCTTATGCTTTGGGCCACACTAGACAAAATATAGAAAGCCCGATTTAATTCGTTTCAGTCGATATTTGGTTGAAATTCTGCGGTATAGTAGGCTACCTTTAAATTTAAGTCACCTAGTTACAATGCTAGACCAAATTTCATTATGAAAATAAGCTCAGATCGTCTCCACGGCCTTTCTCATTTCCAGAGCTTCCGGGGTATATAGGCGGTCCCTGCACCCTCACCCTATTGACTGGGATACCTGCATTATATATTTTACAAACTTTACTATTATTTTAGTACCGTATATCGCATAATCTCGAGGTTGCGATTTTCTGAAAGCTAATAGGCCTACATTGGGCCATACTAGAAAACCCGGTTTTATTCGTTTCAGTCGATTTTTTGCCGAAATTCTGCGGCATAGCGCCTTTAATTTTAAGTCATCTTGTTACAATGCTACACCAAATTTCATTATGAAAATAAGTAGAGATCGTCTCTCCGGCCTTCCTCATTTTCAGAGCTTATCGCCCTATTGGATAGGATAATCGTCTCCGTAATGCACATCAGAATTTGACATCCACATGATTATGTGTTTGTTATTATAAAACTTGGATAGTCACTTAATTCTGGAAATCCAAACTTTTAACAAATATAAAGATATGTAAGGTTCTGATTAAAATCATAGAGCTGGTAAAAGGTTTTGAAAAAACATTTCTCTCAAAATCGACTTCATGCATGCAGGGTCCAGCAATTTTAAGACCGTAACGTTATCTCACCTTAACGATGGCGTGTCAGGCCACTGGGGGGAATTAAATCAACCTCCTCGACTCTGGTAAAACATAAGACGCAAATGGACATTTAGGGGAGAGCGGGGCACAATGGGTCATTTTTTTACATTTTGCCTCTTTTAGGTAAGGGATTTCAAGCCAGGGTATTATTTGCATGTCACATATTTAGGTCATACACGGCAGAGGTAAATGCCGTAGTGTTAATGAATACACTTCCAGAAATATTTGTCATGCAGCCAATATAAAACTAATTTGTTGTGACCCACAGTGTCCCGATAGTGTGTCCAGATCCTGGGGCAGAGTGGGTCAAATATCATTATTTCAATTAAATGCTCAAAACAGATACTCTGCGTGAAGAATGAGATCAAATATCTTAGAAAAAAACACAAATCAGAACAAGTTAAACTTTGAACTCCAAACAGGTTTGTAAAATCTATGCTAATGTAAGTGATTGCATGACAAACTTGAAGAAGTGTTCTATTAAACGCAGATCTCTGTGTAATGACCACCCAAAAAAGTAATGAACTCAAAATCCAAGTTAATAAATGTTGACATAATGTTTAACTTGAAATATTGAAATATATATTGAATATATTGAAATTTGAACCATAATGAAATAATCTGAAACACTATAGCTCAATGTAAAGACAAACAGGGTGAGATCAAAAGCGTCTTAAAAAAATAGTTCGGAACTACAGTTTTTTGGGCCTTGCAACAATGCACTCAACGTAGGTTTGTTACTCCTATATGCTTATATTTGTATTTTCATATTTTAGAAAAGTTTGTTTAAAAATGGCGATAAATCCACTGGAAATGACAATAATCTACCCTTTTCTTGTGGCTTAGGGAGTTTGGCAATGGCATCTGCCAGAACAATATCACTGATGTCATCAACGATAGGGTATTTGAAATAATATGATTTTGCAGAGACACGCCTCAGAAACATAAACTCATACTCTACTACATCTTCAACTGTTATGATGTCTTGGACTTGGCCCACATAATGAACATCTCTTTTCTTCTCTGTTTTAAACCTGATCAATGCAAAATAATCTTTCTGGAGGCTTGTAATATTTCCTGTGATTAGGCTAGGTAGTGTAAAAGAATCGTTTGTTCCACTGTTCTCAAGCTCTTCTAAATCATCCCGTTTTTCATTCTTCTTTGATTTCTGTTTAGTTTCCCCATCTTCTGACAACACCTGAAGTCACCTTTTTGCTGTGTTGTCCTGATCACCCTTTTCTTTAGTTTTACCTGTACCGTTCTTAGCTTTCTGTTCCTCCATCATGGCTTTAACTGGAGTGCTGGTAAGAATCAAAGTTGCACCTTTCTTTCTACCACCTGTTGTCTTTCGCTCTCCAGCTTTCGGAATAGGGGAAAGAACTTCAAGTGATCCATTCTCTTCAGTTTCAGTTTCTGTATTGCTTTGGTGTTCTCCAATATTTTCCAGAGGATTTATATTGTCTAGTTGGTTTGAGATATACCCACTTAACGAGGTAGTTGCAATTTCTTCGTTACCTGTGCATTGAGGAGTGGTTGTTTCAGCGTCCGTTGGTAGGCCACGATAAGTGACAAGAGATGGGGCAAAGTCTGCATCACTGAAAATATTTTGATCGAAAAGATATATTCCACTTACTCTAAACCCTGATAATATATTCCGAGGGTTGAAGGCCAGTGGATAAGCTTTGCCGACCAGCTCACAAATATTATAAATTGTGATGGTCTTTCCTGGATTTGAGTTCATTAAAGAATTAGATGCATAATTAAAATAATGCTTAAACGGCCCGTAAACACATCTGTCTAGTGGTTGAAGCTTGTGGCTGCAGTGTGGGGGAAGGTTAGAAAGACAACTCCATTTTCTTTTGCAAAATTAATCACTGACACTGATATGTGGGATTCATGGTTATCCATTGACATAAGGACAGGGTGCTCCTTTGAACAACGGATAAAACTTACAAAGTGCTGCATGAACTTTTCAAAGTTCTCCGCTGCCATCCAACCCGAATGATGTGCAGCCCCGATGCTACCTGGTGGCGCACCCTTCATCATGTAATCACGGAAATGAACTCTTGGGAAAACAAACATTGGTGGGACGGAATTACCACACACATTAACTGCAGCTAACATTGTAACTAAAGCTCCTCGTTCACCGGATGTGACCTTCCCAACTTGTTTTTCTTTTCTTGGGGCAATAACTTTGATCTTGCCCATACCTTGTACAGTAGTGCAACCTGTTTCGTCTAGATTATACACATCTGAAGCTTTAAATTTGTATGTCTTGTACACTGTATCCAGGTTGACGAAGCACTGGGCAACATTATGTTTGCTGAAGCTAGTCGCTCGAGACAAACTGGTGGCCCCTGGGGGTCTTAATGAAAGGTTTTTGTGACGTTTGATGTATCCAGAAAACCAATCTTTACCTGCACATTTGTTGACAGATCAGGTAGCTGGAGTTTTGATGCCATTAGCAACAGTATATTCATATACTAACCGCTTCATTGTGGTAGGTGTAAATCCAAAGCACATACTCCATGTTTTCACTAAATAATCTTCTAAAAGAAACTCTTGCTCCTCGGTGAGAAGTCTGCGTACCTCATAGTTCGGCGTATGTCTCGATATAGTTCCATTTAAAGTTTTTGAAACGTATCTTTGGAGAGTTGTTTTTTTATTCCAAATTCGACAGCAGCAGAGCGTGTACTCTGACCTTCAACAACAACTTTGTGAACGGCCTCTTTCATAACATCTTCTGGGGTTTTCCCAATCTTTCTACTCTTTGGTCTGTTCCTCATTGTAACACATTCTGAAAAGGGCAATAATTATACAATGCGGATTGCATCATCCTCTTTAGATAAACTTAATTTGAGCACAATTTCAATCTAACTAAATGTCAAAATAAATATTGTTTATGTATTGTGAATTAATACACAAGATGGGACACAGTTGGCCATGGTTCACTGTACCCCATCATACCATGGCCAAATGTTCCCCAACTTGCCTGTCTTGAAAAAAATCAAAATGGAGCCTACCCACATGTTTTTGTCGAGAGGCTAAAGTTGTTGTTTTTATACTCAAATGATAAGCAAATCACATAAACCTGATAACACTTTTACTCCGTCATAAACAAAACTCAGAAATGTTAATTTGTAACTTACCAAAATTTTACTTTTATACCTCCAATTCAGTATTTTGCTGTTAAAAACTTGCCTTGATAGGGTACCACATCAACATTGCATGTGAAGCTGGCAATGACTAAATGAGTTTCCCAGATGACATTACAAGGGAAGCTCTGGTATAAATATAGAAATAAATCGAACTGGATCACTGTACCCCATGGCCCAGCTCTCCCCTACAGGAGGAAATACAGGACATCATAACCAATCCGCTTCACGATGCCCCTTATAGCACCAGGGTATACAGGAAGCTCCCGCCAACCAGCCACCTGAGAATGGTCTATTGAGGTTAAATGAAATCATCTGCCCTTTATACTCTTTAAAACACCAGAGAGGCTGTGTTGTCGCACTGTCATATAGAGCTTTATTTGATACTGAACATTTTAGACCAGAATGTAAATGCACTTCTCTGCTCTCTTTATTCTTTAAAAAAAAATGTAAACTTCTTGGTGTCTGCCTTTTATTAAGAATGGAATTTAGGGAAAAGAGGACATAGAGAGAAATCAACAATCAAATAACATCGAAATTAGGACTTTGTTATACGACACCCGGCTCAGTGATTATTTGTATAATTCTGAAGTATCATGACAAGATCGGATTTATCAGCGTTGGCAAAGCATTATTAGCTTGCTGGTTCCTTTTCTATTTACCGCACATGTAGTATCGGTCGTCTGTCTTTCAACTGTATGTCCGCAGGACTACAGTAGGCCTAAAGCGTCTACGGAGATCGCAAATGAAGAAAAAGATTTTTTAACAAAAACATGACAAAGATGGATTTACAACTTCTGGGTCTATTGATAAGCTACGTTTCGGCCGAGATGTCAAGACCGTTTTCAAACAATCAGGCGATGTGATAATTAGTCTGTTATTTCAAGCGTCGCTTATCAATATACCTAGAAGTTGAACATACAGCTCTGTGATGTGTTTGGTATGTCGGCCTACTCAGTTTCTTGATGCCACTTAAACAAGTAAAAGATGTTTGTTTGTTTGATTAGGGTTTTACGCCGCACTCTTATATGACAGCGTGTCAGTCCAATCGGCGAAGGAAACCACCGTAAACGATGCTGCTAATATATGCAAGACAGGACACCACAACAAATAGACATCCTGTGCCCCTTAGCTCAGAGAGCATTAGGGCACAAGAGGCTCTTCCCTCCCTCC
>JAVFBZ010103641.1:9210-20573 GCA_032466195.1 Katharina tunicata | reverse complement strand
CCCAACCACCCGCTTTAAAATACCAACTATACAGGATTATATATACAGACATATACCACAACACATTGTGTATCAATCTGAACATGATGTATCATGGTACACACTGTGTATCAATCTGAACATGATGTATCATGTTAGTTAACATTGTATCTATTTCAAACACATTAATATCCCATAGCCTGGGACTTGCGCACAAAATCATATTTCCGCAAATTTTGTACAAAAATGATATCTTAGTGCCTGTTTATTTCTGTATTATTTATACTGCTTATACACATAATGTATCCCTGATGCACGCATCGTGTTATTTATACACAATTGAACTTTTCTGCACCCGATGTAGTATCTTTAATCTAAATCCAGTAAAACATGGAAATCAAGCAGTCATTTGGACCATATAAAATGGTGGATCAGAATATCTTACTTAAGACGGCCTACCAGCCAATCTCACCATCCGAGACATCAGTGGGGATCAACAACACCGGAATAGCACACAACAGAGAACATTACGCCGTAACATATCAACCTAATACAACTTAAGCTTTTTGATCACAAGGGCAAGCACTTGCCAAACAACACTCACACTATTTCATATTGATTCATTGATTGATTGATATGATGGCGCTGTATTCCGACAGTAGACAGACAAACCGACAAACTGGCACAGGAATTTTGACTGATTAAAACAACTATATCATCTCATGATAAATTCTCAGCGATAAGTTTCTGGATAGATCTTAATCTTGAGTTGTATGGGTAACGAAGTACGCTCGTATAACCAGCGTTTTGTCTATGCTCGTACCTCAGTCAGCCTAACTGTTGGTTGAAAAGGAGCCGAAAGCTGTGTATTGCCTCAAACGACGTTATCCCATCAGATGACTAAGATTCCCGGAGCTAGGTTCGAGCATCACACAAAATTCTACTGCCTGATCTGGTCACGTGAGCACAAATGATTGTAAAATGTCTGAGCAAAGTTTAGACGAAAACACTGACTTCAAACGAGAGATTCTTTGGCATACCAGAGTTGAAAATATTTCAAAGGGAAGTTCTTCATAATGTAGCATTGAAGAAAAAGGACTTCTTGGTGTGTGTTGCAACTGGTAGAGACAAATCACTTTGCTATGAGGCGTTGTAGCTTGTACTACAGGGTGACAAAACAACAACAACAACAGATCAGCCGAAAGATCGACTTTCATTGGCTGTTGTTATCAATTAGCCCCGGTAGCCCTCTGGTGGCAATACACAGCATTATCTGCCTTTTCAACCAGCGGTTAGGCTGACTGAGGTACGAGCATAGACAAAATGCTGGTTATACAATCGTAGTAACCAAGAGGCATCTCGAGAAATTTGAAATATATATAATTATATGTATTTAGATGTGCTATCTATACATGTATATAAAGAAACAACTTTTTACAAAGAGCACACCATAAAACACGATAAAACGATAAAATTATTTTACATGTCTCAACATGTGTAAATGGTCAAAACTGTCTAAAAAATGACAATAAAATTAAAAATGTGTATAATTTTCAATTACATTGAAGCATTACAAAATTCAACAAAAAATTTGACCAGCAAATTGGCTTATTTAAAAATCCAAAATTGATCGATTCACTTAGTCCTTATACATTTTAGAAATCAGATAACAAAAAAAAAAAAATTGAAAAAAAAACACTAATCAAATACTTGTACAAAATATTGTATGCAAAATAATAACAAAATTGACTTTTTATATAATTGACCAGTCTTGTTATATTTTTAATTTGTTCCTGGTTACCCAGATAGAATTCATTTTATTCTTATTCGCCTTGTTTATTGAGAACAAGTTTGATTGGGGTTTTACTCTCAAACTCTTTACGCTCTAGATTATTTCTCTAAAAAGATGGCATGCCAGCACAAAAGGCAGAAGAAACAGCCTCTAATCCCACTAGCAACACATGATAACCATGGAATGCAATGCAGGATACAACAATACATCAGCTTTCTGAAGCCTCTTAGCTCACATAGGGGGCACCTGTAGATATTGCTAAAGCTTCGTCTTCCTTCTCAAGCCCTCCAGCCTGGCTCAGAAACGTCTTCTTGTACAACTGTTTTTTTAACTTTGGCCGACGAGCTTTGGATGCTCTCAGAGTTACCTCGCTTAACACCAGGACTTTTAGTTTTGGGTGAATCCTTTACATTTTTTTCAGGATTCTCTGCGCTTTCTGCTTGCATGACAGCAGATTTCGATTTTTCTGATAATAATGGGAAATTGTCGTGGACAAGTGACAAATTTTTTTCACAAGCCGAGATAGTTTTGCGTACATATTCGTCCAATTCAGCGCTGACTTCAGTGTCCATTAAGGGATCCTCTTTTGATTTCCCGGCAGACGAATATGGAGATGCAGATGCATCTGAATCATTGCCGTCGGCCTGGTCGCTTGTCGTTGTTGCACTATCACCTTGTTCGTTGCCTGAATCCGTCACCTTTCCAGCCTTTTGTAACTTTGACATGCCGAAATATTTCTTCACGTCCAATTTTTCATATCTGTCTGCAGCAGGTTTTGGTCCTCGGAAAAGTTGGGCAACATTTTTGTCGCCAGGGTCGCCGGTTTCAATATGGTCACGCATTTTATGCCTCCGTAGCGAATCAAGTCGCCTGAAACCTTCACCACAGATATCGCAAACGTGAGGAAGTTCTCCTGTATGGAGCATCATATGACCTTGAAGACCTTTGCGGTGCGTGAAACCTTTACCACAGTCTTTACAAGTGTAAGGGTTGTCGTCAGCGTGAATAAACATGTGTTGCGTCAGCCCGATTTGAGCGGTGAAACGCTTGTCGCAGTATTCACAGACAAAGGGACGTTCCAAAGAATGCATCAATAGGTGCCTGTTCAAAGTGCTTTTTGCGGAAAAAAGTTTCTCACAAATTTTACACTTGTGTTCTCCGTTGTCATCGTCTTGGTTCTTTTTCCCTGGCGTGGTTTCGCTGGGAGCGCCATGCTTCTTTGCGGCGTGTTTCTTTAGGTTGATTTCCTGTGCAAAAGTCATTCCGCATTCTGCGCAGCCAAATTTAGCGATTTCGACATGCTGGGATCGAAAATGCATAGTCAGACGACTATTGCTTGCGAACCCCTTTCCGCAGTCAGCGCACTTAAAAGGTTTCTCTCCTGTATGATTGGCCATATGAAGCTGTAAACTGTACTCCCGCGTAAAAGCTCTTCCGCATACATTACACGAGTGCGGTTTCACTTTACTGTGCGTAAACATGTGACGTTTCAACGTACTGGTTTTCCCGAAGGCCTGATTACAAATTTCGCAAACATACGGCCTGTCTCCAAGGTGAACAGTCATACAGTGCTTGACTAGCATGCGATGAAGGATAAACTCGGTGTCGCATAAATTACACTTGTATGGTTTCCCGACACTGTGGTTGATCATGTGCTGGTCCAAAATTACTTTCTCCGCAAATCTTTTGCCGCAGATTTCACACTTGTGAGGCCTGTCAACCTGGTTTGACGATCCTGGTGTAGATGACTTATCTGCCCCTTGTGAAGCCTCACCATCATCCGACTTGTAAATAATCTAAAAAATGAAGAATATATTTTTATTATTTCTATTTGATGAAATATCATGATTTCCATCTCCGATAAAAGTGATATTTCACTGCGATGTAAAAACACTTTTGTTTTTACATTTTTTGTTATTACATTTCGAAAAGTATTGCTTCCACATCCTTCCTTGTTATTATGACGTTGCAGAAAGTTGCACTTAATTTTAGGACGCAACAAAGGGATGACGTCATTTGATGTCCCAAACTATTCCAGGTTGAGAATAACCTTCCAGTGGTCTGAAATTTTCTATGAACATACGTTAAATGTGATTTTTTATTGGGTTTTTATAGGCAATATAAATAATAAAAAGAATATAACACATAGAAGTTTAAATCCCGCCATATTGCTCACGTGAATGGTGGAAGTTATAACCAACTCAACACTTCACTTCTCTTGGGTTATTATTTCCACCTCTCACCTCTTGAGCAATATTAATGGTAATCATACTTCACTGTGTAACATCCTCTATAGACAGAATTATTCTGTTGGTGGTTTTTTTTGTGGTTTTATACTCTGTTGTTTTTTTGGTGTTTATTTTTTGTATTCTGGTGTTTTCTGTACTTTAAAGTTATTTCACTCTTATCGTGGCTTGCCACCCCAAGGAAGCAACAGAAACCACCCTCAATGCCACAGGCAACACTGCAGATGCAAAGATCCGAAGAAGAAAGAACACAGCATATGTCCAGAACACTACAAATCAGCTGTCTGACTGATGCTCCTTAGCTGTCAGATCACCACGGGCCGGTTGTTCAAAAGTGTATTAACTCTGAACCATTGTTGTATGGTGTTGCGTTGCAATCTAGTTTCTTTATTATGTACCCTAAATCCTCCACAAATTCGACCTCTAAGGGCACAAACTCTAAGTAATTTATTAAATGTTCATGTGTGAATTTGGAACTAAAACTTACATTTTCTGGTAATTTAAAGTCTAAACTTCATAAAAATTTCAATATTGATTGTCTGCACGTCTTACTCTTTGCATAAAATGTAGTTTTATAAGTTGTAAAGGGGGTCGAATTTGTCAAGCATTTAGGGTAGTTCATTTAAGTCTGGTTTAACTTTTGAACAACCCAGCCCTGGGCACAGGAAGCTCCCACCCAAGCACCTGCTTCTCTTGTATGTGGTGTAACTAAATGAACATGACAACTCTGACTAGGCCGAACATGACAACTCTGACTAGGCCAAACATAGCAGCATACTAGGGAAATTTTGTCTCCATCGTCAGATAAAAGGCACACTAAAGAAATTCAAATATTTATACCAAATTTTGTTGGTAATGTGTTCTTCAGTAAAACTAAATTTAAAAAAAACAAAAAAAACAGGACTATCATAATCTATTACTTTCTTGTAACGATGGAAGTTTCATGTATAACAGCTAACAGCAAAACAACAAAATATTAAATCTATTTGCCAAACTTTCAATTTTGACAAAGATTTTATACCCTGCATACGGTTATTTCCTTCATATCACCAGAATGCATGCCATTCAATTTTCTATAGTCTTATCTACAAAGGTTTCTTTTCAGTAATCTATCTACAACGAAAAGATTTTCTAGTCTACAGTAAACTGGCTTGTTTTGATTAAAATCCTGTTCAAGTGATAGGCTAAAGAAGACCTTATCCCAATAAAAAGAATAGTATATCAACTTTCAGAATCAGTTAAACATTTTTTTGATTTTTTTTGCGCAGAGTAAGACACCGCTGAAAGAGCAGGTAAATAATTTTAGTGGATGTATATTCATATATAGTTTCTCACTTCAGCAAGTCTAAATAGTGTGTGTAAGGTATCGGCCCAATTCCCTTCCCACGGAAACCCAAGAGCAGTTTCTTCAAAGTGCGCCCAGAACAATAAAGTGAATGTGTTGTCCAAAAAAAAAGACAAAAATCCTAAAAAAACCATCTGAAAGGTGGGTTAGAAAGCCAATAGTCTACATTTTCTTCTCACAATAGGACCACGATAATTCCACTCTAACACCGTTGATTATTGTGTGATAATACCACTAGTGATATTATTCAACAGTAAATACTTCATAGAGAGGTGAAATCACATTTTTGACATCATGATTATTGTGACATCATTGCGATGTCGGGATGTTATAAACTTTGTTGCAATACAATGTTCCAGTGCCGCAGCTGTCTTTCTATATCATCGCAAGGAGCATGTGCACAACAATGTGTATCTAGTAGTAGACCAATCAGTCCAAAATGTATAGATTTCTACACAAAAATCACCTCCGTGCTAAAAATGTGTAGTGTGAGAAAAAGATTAATCAATGAGTGCTTGCATATTAAGATGAATATCACTCCTGCTCGTGATATTAATCATAACACACAGGCTCTCGTTGTTTAACCTCTATTTATCCAATTGTGGTTTACCTTCTAAAGCCCATTGCTTTAAGGTTTTGTAACCATTATTAACAAAATATTTGTGTAATTTACCGTGTCTTTGCTGCTGGACGTTTCACTTCCATCTTTGGACTCGGAATCTTGAGTCGTTGAATTTTCCTTCAGCGTTGACGCAATAATGGCGGCGTAATCCACTTTATCGTACTCAAGGGCTTGAACATTGTACATTTTCTGTTCATCGGCGGAGTGTTTCAACATGTGTTGTTTGAGGAGGTACTTCTGGGGGTATCCTTTGCTACAAATGGGGCACACATGGGGTTTCTCTGTGACGTGCCTGTGCATGATATGGCGTGTTAACGTCTGCTTGCGGGCAAATCCGCGTCCGCAAATGTCACAGATAAAAGTCTTTTCCAAGCTGTGGCAAGCTATGTGTTGGCGAAGCTTCAACGCTGTTGGGAAAGTTTTCTGGCATGTTGGGCACATGAATGGAAGCAGGTTCATATTTGTGGACACACTCATGGAAGGCGTGGCCAATAGTTTTGATTTTTCTGTTGTGTCTATGACCAGACCAAAACCGGAGGACGAGTCATCTTCATAATTGCTGTTCCGGCGCTCTCCTTCCGCCTGTGCGAATCGATCTCTGGAGCCGTAACTTTGAACACCGTCTCTGGTCCCGAATTGTGGAGGTGGTGGATTCGCTGTTTTTTCAATATCCGATGGATTTTTGTACACACGAACTGGAAACACTGACTGAGACTCTACATTCTACAATAATGAAAAAGATAAAATAATTGATTTATGTGTATGATGGGTTGTTTGATGTTTAACGCCACACTCAAGGCTTTAACTTGGTTATTTGGCTGCTGTTTAACCGAAAAGAAGTACTTAAGAGATTGATTGGTGCTTAACACCGTGCTCAATGGTATTTCACTTATATGACGGCGCTGTATTCCAACAGTAGGCAGCGACTCTTAACACAACCATAAAATGTGTAGTCACTTAAGTGTTTCTGCTGTTGGAAAGATAATGTTCCTCCAGTGCTAAGTAGGACAGGTTGAATATAATCTGAAAACAAAGAGGGCCAACAAATAAGGAAACCACTGCAGAAAGACAGGGCACAAAACAAGACTCGGCAACTAATGGACTTCCTGATACACCTTATTATGTTTAGTATATTATTGAGCAGTAGGACACGGGATTTTCAAAACATAGCCCAGAGAGTATCAGTCCACAGGAAGCTGTCTCGAACCACCCGCTTAATTGTAGAATGGTTGTGGAGATCGAGAGATGTGCTCGCGACTTTTCCACAAATGTAACCTAATTCACAAAGAACAATGTTAAACACAAAGCAAAATTAAATTGTGAAATAAAATTTTTAAAATTTGTATGTAAAAAGTACCTGAATTTGAGCGTTTTTCACCGTCTCCAAAGAACTAACATGTCCCTTTTCAATTTCCATTTTGTTAAAACCAACTGGAGTTACAGTAGCAGCATTTTTCTGGGGGGTTCCCTTCCATTCCGGATTTTGATGTTGGGACATTTTTGCCGGAGCAACTTGTGTCTGATGCTGAACGGTGTCAGGGTCCCCTGCCCTGCCCTCAGAGCCATGGTAATACTCGAATGAAGGCGGGGAGAGTTCACCTAGAACGTCTGGTTCATTATCAAAATGATGGTTAAGATCCATGTCCTGTTTCAGTTCAGAGGTCACACATTTCTTGTAAATGGAACTGATGCTTCAAAACAATAATAAAAAACAAAAATAGATTATTTTTTTTATCATAAATAGGACATTTCATTTTTGTTTTATTTGATGGTGACAACAAAATGTGAACTTTCATTTCTCTGTTCATAGTTCGTCCGTTTATTTGATTGGGGTTTAACGCCGTACTTAAAGTTATCTTTTCTGACTTACTGCGTGCTTTCAACATAACAGTACAAAAAAGTAACATTCAAACAAGTGTTTTTGAGGGACTCCCGTACATTGATTGATCAGTGAATGTTAAACGCTGTTCTCAAGGGTGTTTTATTTATAGGGCGGTTTGTTTGTTCGATTGGGGTTTTACACTGTACTTGAGAAAATTAAACTCTTATGAACATCACCCTAAGCAACACTGGCAACAAACAAAACGTCACAACACATTGACAAGCCTGAAAACATGATACCGCAGCAAATCAGCTTCCTGATGCCCCTTTTTTCAGAGAGCACCAGGGCACAGGGGGTGGTATATTCCAACATTAGACAATGACTTGCAATATAACCATACAAAGCGGAATGGATCACTGAAAAGCAAATTAAATCATATAATCTCATTTCAAATCAAGCCTACAGCGTATATCTATCATTCTAAAGTAAATTTGAATGAAATCTTCACCTAAATCACATGTTAAAGACAATAAGGGACACAATAATGGTCTACAATGTGTTTTTAATACAAATGTGAGTACATCCAACATAGGACAGCATCAATCTATATCCCTGAAGCCATATACACCATTTTTTATTACCAAAACCGATTAGTCCAAGGAATTCACTCCCATACATGATATATGTCCCAGTGGTTTGAGGTTGTACAAATGTTACAGGCTTCAATTCAACGCTAGGTTGTGATAACCTGAACTAGGGAACAAACCCCAGCTAGGCATAACTAAGTATCTGTTCAAAGTGGTCATAGAACCTAGCTGAGGACGCTAAAAATCAATACTAGACATTTCTGCTTAGTATTTACTCACATTTACAGGCTTACAGCAGCCTCATTAGATTAACCATGCAAATATCTCGTTATTTAATTCTTGGAAAATACGGTTTAATAAACTATAAGATCAACATTCAAACAATACGCATGAAACATGTTGATATTTTTTCATACCACTGAAATAATTTTACGACTTCACCAAGAAATCAGGTTACAACAACAACATGTCAAAACACGCCATTTTTGGCATCTTTAAAAATCGATGAATTCAATAATCGACAAAGTTTACAAGAAAACTACTGCAGCCATTTGATAGAATTTAAATAAATGCAACGAAAATAGCTGAAAAAATAGTCAGAATGTCATGAGTTTTAACAAAAAACAGTTGTAAACACGTATGCGTTGAATAAATAAATACCCAAGCGAGCCGACACGCCAAAACGGGGTTGGACCTAAAACTCGGAATTGAATCATATATGGAAAATTAACCTCGTACAAGAGTATTTACCTGTTGCAATTAAAATAAACAATGTTGCCATCAGTTTCACGAGTAAAGAGTTTTACATAAAGATATAGTTTGTCTTATAGAATTATTTGTCTTATTATAAAAAGACACAAACGTGAAAAGTGTTTTTTTTTTGTTAATAGTTGTAATGTAGGCCTATGTAGGCAGTTACTTCGCGTGGTATTAATATCATCTGACATAGAAAGACTAAAAACTGCCATATAGCGGGCCTATACATTATGTTAAACGATTCAATAAGACAAATCTTTGAACTTTGTGTTATAAAAAATCTTTTAGGGCATTGTACTTCATTTCCAGGCCTGAAGCCTATCGCAGGCATATACATACATATAGATTCAAGATTCATGACTTTACGGTAGGCTATAATACATAATGTATACTACTAGGTAATATTATACCTAGACACATCAAATAATGACACAGGACATAGACAATAAATAACACGAAGGACATCTTTAACAGAATAAATAACAGGATGACGCACATATTTAATTGTACTTTATCAGTCTCAATAACACAGGTAAATGACTTATGGATAAACAACTTCTGACTTTACTAACACGACGTTTCGGTGGTGGTACTCACACCATTTTCAAGTAAATGTCATCTTGGAAAACTTAACAGAGATTATATATACATGCATTCCAAAATAAAATCAAAGCAAGGATATCACAACACAAGGTATCTAACAACAAATTGTGTTGGAATGGTTTTTACAAATGCAATAAATAAACTTGGTTGCAAAGGCTTGTATGGTTTCAAACTACCTGGGGTTCAGTTAGGATTAGATAGTCATATGCATTAGGGATATATAGTCCATGGTATCTGTTCAACTTTGGATAGAGTCTCTTGATTTTAATTGCTTCCTGTAGTCACTGGTCACTAAGGGTTTTACATCATCCCATTTGATTTGGTGATCTTTGTTTAATTTTATATGGTCAGCTATTGCTGAGTGTCCGTCTTAATTTTTGACGGAAATTTGGTGTTCCTTAATTATTAAATTTAAAGGCCTGCATCTTTCACCTATGTAAATATCCCCTATGTCACATTTAATCTGGTAGATTACTCCTTTTGGTTGGATATGTTTCACACATTTCTTTTTACCATTAGCATTTAGTAATGTTTTTAAGGTAACATTGGATCAAAATGTTGTTTCAATTCCACGGCTAGAATGTTATCAATTTATCAGTCTCACATATGACAATCTATGTATTGGAAGATGAAAGAGAATATTACATACCATGTTATTATTATAGTCCAAATAGAGAACAACTGTCTGGGAGAATCCAAATAGGGAACAACTTTCTGGGAGAGTCCAGATAGAGAACAACTTTCTGAGAGAGTCCAAATAGATAACAACTTTCTGTGAGAGTCCAAATGGAGAACAACTTTCTGGGAGAGTCCAAATAGAGAACAAATTTCTGCATTAATGTTTATGGAGAAAAAACTGTAATGCGGAATGTTGCAGCCTTCATACAAAATATACATTTAACAAAGGTAACCAACTGTTTTACAAGGGAATAAATCCCATGAGGGAATATAATACCGCGGTATACCTAATACGGATAACTATTGCTGTACACAAAGAATTAAGCGGATGGCTCTTTCCTATTAATTGCGATCTTCATAAACAACCTAAACTAAAATACAACATAAGATAATATTTAAGGAGCTTCTATTTTTTTTGTTTTACTACTCTTGTACTATCAAGGACATACGTACATGCTGTCCAGATAGACAACAACTTTCTGGGAGAGTCCAAATATAGATAACAACTTTATGGGAGAGTCCAAATAGAGAACAACTCCCTGGGAGAGTCCAAACAGATAACATATTTCTGGGAGAGTCCATGTAGAGAAAAACTTTCTTGGAGTCCAAATAGAGAACAACTTTTTGGGAGAGTCCAAAAAGAGAACAACTTTCTGGGAGAGTCCAAATAGAGAACAACTTTCTGGGAGAGTCCAAACAGAGAACAACTTTCTGGGAGAGTCCACAAAGAGAACAACTTTCTGGAAGAGTCCAAATAGAGAAAAACTTTCAGGGAGAGTCCGAAAAGAGAACAACTTTCTGGGAGAGTCCAAAAAGAGAACAACTTTCTGGGAGAGTCCAAATAGAGAACAACTTTCTGGGAGAGTCCTAACAAAGAACAACTTTCTGGAACAGTCCAAAAAGAGAACAACTTTCTGGGAGAGTCCAAATAGA